>CAJNSZ010000730.1:0-54733 GCA_905329745.1 Rotaria sp. Silwood2 | reverse complement strand
CGGCGATGGGACGAATGCTTTTCGAGCTTTTTTTTCATTAATCTATGAGTCCTACTCATGAGCAAACTATGAGTTCTAACCGAGGGTTTCTACACTGAAAAAGCTGTTTCAATAAATACCCATTTTTGGAACGAAATTGAAACTCTTTTAAGGTTTCGTCGCGGGCACGAAACCATCTTTCGTTCGTACGGAATCTTCTTTTCTTCAGACTAAGAGCCTAATATTTGCATTATAGCTATCAGTAAGTGCTAAATAGTAAGGATGCGGATCTGAGTGAGGAGGATGTCCACACTCGTGCCGATCCACACCCTGTCAACGAAGAACTGAAACATGTAGTCAAAAGTATCAGATAAAAAAGTGATTCTAGAAAATTCCTCATCTTGAACCATTCATTTCAAGAATAATTTGGAAAATGATGAATATTGTTTATATCAGTAAAATATATGCCATTTTTGTTGAAAATTCCAAGACGGACTTTTTAAAAAGAAACTCTCAACAAATGAATATCAAAAGAATTATCACAATAATGCGGAGGGATCCATGCTTTTGAAACAACAGTCATTTATAAGACAAATAGAAAAAGAAAATAAGCGCGAAATTTTATTAGTTATTTTGATGGATCTTGAGTGAGAACTCCAACTATGGATTCCAAGAGTTCTTTCAAAAAACAAACAATTCTAAAATTGTGAAATCACTTAGAATTCAACCGTAATTCAATAGTATACAGTGAAACAAAGAGTATCAAAAACGAATTTCGACATAAAGTACACTATCATTCAGTTGACCATTTTCATAAAGCTGATAATATGTAGGTACACTGTAACGATGTAAATTTAGAAAATTCACCGAATTTGTTCCGAGCTTCATAAGGCATTCTCAGTATATCGTCAAGCCAGCCATCTCAACTTTGAATTTGCTAAGATTGCACTAACAAATTGTAAAAACAATTTTGCATTGACTTCAAACATATTAGTTTTTAATTTTTATGGTTTTACTTAAATAAGTCGATTGTAACTTATTTTAGTAAATATGTCTTCATTTTAATTCTAAATGATATTGGTTTCTGCTAGTCTCAACGAACATGACGATGAAAAATATGAAAACTGCTATAATTGGAATCTCGATTCTTCTGGTTCTCAATAGCATCTGTGCAGACAAAATCATCAATCTTTTGATTGATTCGATTGCTTTAAAATGTATAGATTCGCCAAAATCGACTAATAATGTCGACTATTTTTTCCTAAAAGCGGCTTTCTACTAAAAAAAGAGGAAGCAGGTAACTTTTGTCTATAAAGCGGCCTAAAAGAGGATTTATCAAGTGAAAGAGAGAAACAATAAGCAATGTGGATAGCTAGTGATGAGTGTCAGTCGAAAACCATGAAAAAAATCCAAAAGCTTTCTCATCTGGAATATCTCGGAATTCTGTCGAGTTTCAGTATTTTTCTGCCAGATATAATGATTTTCCCACGTCCTTCCGTTTGATGTCAGTGAAATCGGCTTAATTTTGGTCTATGGATCAATTGGTCGGATCGATACAATTAAATTTACTTTTCTGAAAGAGAAATATCGCTGCTACTATTGTTCAAGAACTCAGAAATAGAATTTCCTCAATTGTTGAGTAAGTATTACAGGCACTATGTTAATTTGTTGAGAAATTGAAAATTAATCATATATTCTCTTGTAATGTCATGATTGGTAATAGTTGAAGTCATACATGTTCTCCGATACTTTTTGCAGTCATGATTTAGCTTTTACAAAGAACTCCTCGCATCTTATGTGAGTACGACATATATATGGTCAATAATATGCTATGTTCAAGTGAAGAATCAGGAAACAATGCACGAGAATTGAAGAGAAAATTCTATTATTTACGACATTTGATATTTCTCAATTGTAGCTGTCTTTTTTTTACAAAATCACCTTGTAGATTTATTCATATAACTAATTTCAATTAGAAACGTTTATTGACCATCTATATAAAAAGTTGTTTAAGAACTATGAAAAACCTTCAGAGATCATCATCACATGATAAAGAATTTTATGTAATATAATTGAAACATTATTGTAACCCATAGTTTTAACAGCTATCGCTCTCAAAATAGGAAACAATTTTCTTTTACAATATTTCAAAATGCTTCACTTATGTACAGAAAATATTGTGTTGAATGACACTATATTTCAGTTTGAATATATTCAAACAGTTCTTCTAGGATGGCTGAACACTGGTAGCATGAATACTGCACGATATTGGCACACAGCATGCATTTTAAAAAATGGAAAAGTGTTAGCTGTGGGTGGATATAACGGTATTTCTGTTCTGAATAGTACTGAATTGTATGATCCATCAGCAGGAATTTGGATAACGACTGGTAATATGAAAAACGCACGGTATGGACACACAGTATCCGTATTAAGAAATGGAAATGTGTTAGTTGCTGGTGGATATAATGATATTTCTGCTCTAAATAGTGCTGAATTGTATGACCCATCAACAGAAACTTGGATAGAGACTGGTAATATGAGTAATGCACGTTATGCACATACAGCATCCGTATTAAGAAATGGAAATGTGTTAGTGGCTGGTGGATATAATGATATTTCTGTTCTGAATAGTGCTGAATTGTATGATCCATCAACCGGAACTTGGATAAAGGCTGGCATTATGAATAGTGCACGAGACGGACACACAGCATCCGTATTAAGAAATGGAAATGTGTTAGTTGCTGGTGGATTTAATGGTAGTCGTCGTTCTAATAGTGCTGAGCTGTATGATTCATCAAGAGAAAGTTGGACAACCACTGGAAGTATGAATATTGTTCAAGCAGGGCACACAGCATGCATATTAACGAATGGGAAAGTGTTAGTTACTGGTGGATGGGGTACCAATCATCGTCGAAATGCTACTGAATTGTATGACTCATCAATAGGAACTTGGATAATCACTAGTAGTATGAGCAATGGAAGAATTGAACACACATTATCCTTATTAACGAATGGAAAAGTGTTAACTACTGGTGGATATAATAGTCAGTTTCTAAATAGCACTGAGTTGTATGATCCTTTAACAGAAAGTTGGACAACGTTTTATACAATGAATAAGGCACGATGTTACCACACAGCATCCGTATTAGCAGATGGGAGAGTGCTAGTTTCTGGTGGATGGGATGGTAGTGTTTCTCTAAATAGCTCAGAATTATATTAATGATGTCGAGCAAATGTACAATCAATAATCCTATGTTTATATATACATGGAATCTTGTTCCCAGACAGTAGTTCCATAAGAAAAACTTGCGGACTATAATGACAGTGAATGGCTTCCTTCGATCTTAGATCATCATACACTTGAGAATTCGGTACACCTACAGCTCGTCCCCTACTTTTCGTCCCACACTATTCATCCTAATAACAATTCGTCCCTTTACATTTCGTTCCCTTACAATTCGTTCGAATTACATTTTGTCCCAAATTATGACTATGGATTAACTTTACAGCAATATGAAAAAACATTTATTTAAATAAATTCAAGTGCTTATTTTCAAGTTCATAGCGATTCAAGTTAAATATTCTCCCATATTTTTGACCTCACAAGACGGGGTTGACGGAAAATGCCGAAAATGAAAACATCGAAAGGGAAAACGTAGACAAAAAAACAGGAAACGAAAATATCGAAAAGAAAAATGTAGAAGAGGAAAACTTCGAATGCTTTTAAAGATATCAGTAGAAAAGTTCAATTATTTTTGTTCTTATTGATCACTTTTTCGATCAACACATTTTAATCTCCATCGAATAAAGAAGATTTCTTAACATTAAGTGGATATATCGTCAAAATGGCAATAAACGTACATTCTGAAAACAGTTCATCTACAACTCAGCGATCTAAGATATCATTGGCCACATCGAATAAATAATAGTTCAGAAGATGAGAATACTGCTGTTCTCCATCTGTTTCATTCCAAAGCTTCCTCCTTCATTATTTATACTTTAGCTTATGACCTTCGATTTGCAATTCGACTGTCCAAAAAGCACCCGAATATGTGGATCTTTATTCAATTGATACGAAGGGAACATGCTCGTTTTGAACATATTTCAATTCAACTTGATGGTGGTGTATCTGCGCCGAAAGGGTATGGGTGGATGTGGATGTGGATGTGGATGTGGGTGAGGGTGTGGGGGGTGGGTATTGACGGAAAGAAGACTCACACCCACACCCTCTCTTTTTTCTTGCCCCGATATCATATCTTCAACGGCATCTGTACCTTTCAGTAGAGGGTTAGAGGCGATCACGCTGCGTTACTTGTTTCTTTTTGTTTGCTCCCAAGAACAATTGAGATGGACATTCTTTTTATTTTGAATATTTTCCTACCGAAAAAGTCTCTGCTTGATTTCAAGACAGAAGGAAAAATGGTAAAGAGCCCACATTTTGTTTTCTTTATTTGAAGAAAAACAGTGGTTATACTGATATTATCTCAATAGATAAGTTGACTTTTAATATAACATTTTTATTTGATAACGGCTACATGCATTATATTACCAGTGTGTTTCTGGGATAAATTAAATAAAAGTAGATCTGTAACATCACATGTAAGTATGTTATTCGTATCATTCTAGGGAGGATGTGGGTGTAGGTGTGGATGTGGATGTAAGTGGAACGAAAATGAAGATCCAGTTCACACTCACATACTCCACACTCAACATTTATTTCTCTTTCAATGCTCTTTCTTTTGTTTGTACATATTGATGATCCTGTGAACATATGATTTAATTATCTGATGTGGATGTTAGTGATTTTTGCTGTATGTGGTAGAAGAAAAGGCCAATGGTGATAATCGTGCTGAACGTGTAGATGTGGATGGGTGTGAGTGTGAGTGTCTTCACTTCGTTCATCCACAACAGAAAATTCTATTTAGTCTGAAGTAATTATAAGAGCCGGTTGTGACTTTTTGAAATCTTTCTGAAGTCGTACGAACTCGTATCAAATCCGGTGAATCCTGCTAAAATCTTTCTAGATCCTATGAAATCCCTTAGTTTTCTTCTAAAATCGTGTAGAATCTCCGAAAATTTCCTGAGGTTTTTGAAAAACGTCGATAATATCACAAGTAACGCTAGTAGCTAGAACTCGTTTGATCCCCGGCTGAATTCGATCTAGCAATCGTCTCTGG
Organism: Rotaria sp. Silwood2; assembly: GCA_905329745.1. Taxonomy (NCBI): domain Eukaryota; kingdom Metazoa; phylum Rotifera; class Eurotatoria; order Philodinida; family Philodinidae; genus Rotaria; species Rotaria sp. Silwood2. The sequence goes on along the minus strand of CAJNSZ010000730.1, from coordinate 49,574 downwards.
TCGCTTTTGGAATTTTGCTTTGAGGATTATTGCTCATTACACGCACAAATGAAAATCTGTCTATAATATTGTCAGTGATGACCATTTAGTAAAATGACCTGATATTTCTATAATATACTTTGGTAAACACTTTGCAGTTGGTTGTCATGATTGAATTAAACTTACGTCCCACTTTTCTCAGGTCGTAGCATGACGATTTTCATTCGGCTTCTGAAATTTTTGCGTTTGCTTAGGACTATCTCTATTTTGACATTCAATGCATTATTTTATCCTGAGTATGATTTCACCGCTCAAAAGAGAATTCAATTGGGTTTCCTGCAAAGTTTATATTCTGATAAAGTCGCGTCTTAACTGAAGTACCATGAACGGTTGCAAACTGTCCTGCATCTTCTACCAATCATCTGTTAACATAACGTCAAAAGAAGTCCATCCAAAATAATCTGTAGACCTGTAAAAAACGGTATTTCACCAATTAATTAATTTGAAAATGTTTTTTTCCCTCTCATGTTTCTTTAAAAAAGATGAAAATTCTACCTACAGTTGAATCTCTCGTGAGTGAACACCGTCGGGACTTTGGAAAAGTGTTCAGTTTTGGAAAGTGTTCACCTATGGGAGATATCATATATTTCACTACAGAACGAAATTAGATTTCAAAAACCGAGCTTCTTTACTAGTTCTGAAGTAATCAGAGACCATTTTCTCTTTTGTTTATCTTCTTTCATGTAAGCTTATTTGCATTGAAAACCTTTTTAACAACACAAAAATTAGCTTTATTTTAAAAGTTTTCTATCGTTGCTTGTCTGTTTTTTGTCGAATCAATATAAACGTCAATTAAGTTTGATTGTGATTCACTAATTCATTATGTATTTGTGGTTTTTTAATTGTTGCCAATAAACAAAGCTTTAGCATCAAGTCAATAACTTCTGTTATTTTTGGTGGTATATCAGTAGATGCAGAAATATTTTCGTCATTATCATCTCGTTCATTAACAACACATGTTAAATATTTTCAGTTATCGGACCATTCATAAACTTGTTCATTAAGTTTTATTGAATCAGAACTTTCTAATCTTCTTTTAACATTATGATTCTGATTTGTTTTATTACCTTCTACAAACTCTTTTTTCCTTATCATATATTATATACAAAACCAAGTGAAATATTATGCTTTTCAGCTAGTTTACTCTGCGATCAACTACTGCAATCGTTGTTACTAATTAGTAATTAATTGGACTTTTTCATTTCATGTAAGACGACATCGAGAAGTCATTATTCGTCTGATATGTACAGTTGAAACAAACAATACTTAGACAGTTTAGTGAGTTAGTCAGACATGATGGAGACATGAAAGAGAAAAAAAAGTTACGCGTCTTCACCTAAGAGAAGCTATAATAGCAATCGGGACTGTAGAACAGTGTTCACTTTCAGAGTAGGGAGGTGTTCACCTATGAGAGGGTATGGACGGGTGGGTGTGGGTGTGGGCGTTTGTGGATGTAGAACTAGTATGAATTCACATCCCACACCCTATAAATATATTTAATTCGTTATTCGTATATCTAAAACCACTAGTTTCTTTACCTAAACTCTTATTCTGATACTTGATCCCTTGTAACTATATCTGATCTCTTATAGCTTTATCTAATTCCTTATTTTTATACTGAAGCATTTATCCCTATACTTGCCTCTTAGAACTATATCTAATCCCTTGTTGTATACCTAACTTGATATTTCTATGCTTGAACCTGCATAATTACGTCTGATCCCCTACTTCTCTGTCTAGACTCTTATTCCTATAGTTAATCCCCTATAAGTATTTATTTTTAATTATGTGTTTACCCCTTTATAGCTACATCTATACCCCAAGACGTATAATTTCCTAGCTATTTCCTTAAACCTATTCTGTCACACTTGTACTCGTTCGCTTGTATTTTTATGTCTATATATCGTTACCTGCGTACCATTACACCTATGCTCTTGAATGTATTCCCTTATTACTATACCCTGGTAAGTTTACGCTTAATCTAACTCTCACTCTTGATAAGATCAGCATTGGAGAGCAACGTCTAATGGTATATTATATAGGCGAGCAAAGTAGGATGAGAAATAGAGATAATAGCAGCAACTCTCTATGCGTAATACTTCTATAACAGTAAATCGAGTTTATTCACTTCCAGCCTTGTTGCCTCTTAACGATTGCAGTGTTTAGTGGTAGTGAAGGATAAATGAAAACATCATTGTAATCATGCAATACCAGACGCTTTTAACGAATCAGAAACCATTTTCATATGTTGTCTAAGCAAATTGGCTTACATGAAACCTTTTGATATGCAGCTGATATTAATGATCTTGTATAACAGCTTTCGCTTGTCAACCACACAGAAAAAGGCTCGGAAAAAACTTTGACAGGAATTGATCACGCAAAATGTTTTGTAGAAAACATATGTGTCTTTTTTCTTTTCTCAAAGAACGAAAATAGTTCGGGAAGAAAAATACTATGCCATCTTGCATTGTACGGAACTATGAAGAGTTCCGTAATATAAATACGCAACCTTTCACTCTATCAACCATATACAGTAGGTTTCGTAGAAAAACTGTGAAACTCTTTTGTATCGGAAGAAAATGTTGAAGATTCCCTACAAATCATACAGAATCTTTCTTTATTCTACCAAACCATACGGAGTTTCGTAAAGAGGATACAAAACCTTTTTTGATCCTAGGAAGGTACGATGGTTTCATGTGAAAAATACGAAACTCTTTGCTTTTTTCTGAACCTAGAAATAGTTTAGTATGACAGATACTAAATCCGTCGAATTTTTCTGAACCCAAAAAAAGGTTTGGCAAGGAAAGTGCAAAACGATGGCCATTTTACGAAACTTGTAAGGTTCAGTGATAAATCTATTTTTTTTACAGTGTATGTCAAATTTTAGATGATGATGTTAAAACATAGCGAATTTCGCGCGCGATAGTCTGTTTTTATCTTATTTTCAAAGAATAGGAGAACAGTATTTCCTTATAAAACTTAATTTCACCATCGCTATGAATAATAATTGTTGAATTATTACAGTTAGAGATATTTTAGCTATCCTGAGAGAAAATTTTGTCATGCATTCAGAAGATGAAGCTGCAATAGCCATTAAGATAATATAAAAATAGAGTATCGCATACGAGGTTCGCGATGTTTTAACATGACCATCTATAAATTCAAGTACCATTGAAGTTCCAAATTTCTAACAACTGTCTCAAAACATATACCAAGTGTAGAAACTCACTAGTAAAATCGATCAGTTTTTCTTATTCGAAGTTCTATGGGCAAAAATGAACTATCCCACGAGAAGCAGCTTGTCAAACTCTACGAACTGGTATAGGTCCCATTCAAAACTGACACTCACACTTGGAAACCTTTTTTCGTGAGTAGTATCATTCAGTAATTCCGGACAATAAAAAATAGGGATGTTGCCATTTGGCAACACTCGGCCGCAATGGGACAAAAATTTTGAAAAATTCTTTTTTTTTCGTCTATCAAAGTGCAATATTTTGTGACACTTCTTCATCCGTACCTCTATACTAAATCACAGCTTATCAGTCTGATCGTCCATTGCATGTCAAAGATCAAATATTTCTAGAATGTTCTACAACTTTCCGGAACAATGTGATGTTCGCTGGATCTGTTCAGAGAAGTATTAGAAATGCAGAAAAATACTACAAAGTTTCAGAGCATTCTGAAGAATTCCAAACTAGACTATTCGAAAGTGTTCTGAAACTTTTTAGCATTTTTCTGGATTTCTAAAATTTTTCTGAACAGATCTGGCTAACGTTGTATTGTTTCGAAGAGTTGTTGGGCATTCTAGAAATATTCTACCTTTGATAAGCAATAGACGGTCAAACAGATAAATTGTGATTTAGCATAAAGCTTTGGATGAAAAAACACTACAAAACATTACATATTGACAGGCGAAAACAAAAATGAATTTTTCAAATTTTTCTCACTTTATGGCCGGGTATTGCCAAATGACAACATCCAGTCATTCGGTACCAAAGAACTTTTTTCTTCCGTAGAGCACACTTTTCCTATCTCCATGGTGAGGGAAGTACAATGATGCAGGAAAGGCTTTTTTTACTACTTTTCTTCTGATAATCGGTCGAAAAGAGTTAAAACAAGTCATGATTTAATCAAATGAATTTAATTTTAAATTGGAACGTGTATGGGTATGATTTTATGATGCATAATTTCCACCAACTACTGACGTTAATAATGAATTCGAATGAATTCGAATAGTTTAAAGAAAATTTAGGATTGTGAATACATTGATGTTATAAATTTAAAACTAAAGTATATTGATATTGAACAACATAAGCAAAAACGAACTAATAGAAGAATCCAACAAGATGAGTATAATATGAATAAAAATGATCAAATAAATATTATTAAAAAACAAGTAATTAATATTGATTCAAAATGGATACAATTAAATGAAAAAATCAAAAAATTGGATGTGTTTTAAATATAAACCGATTATTTTCTATCGAAAGAATTATTTCATTCATTTTCAGAAGTCCATTCTTGAAAATGCTTAATTCGTTTCATTTATTGATATACTGGAATCTATTCTTTGAAATAAATATGGCTGTTTGATTAAGCTCTTTCGAACTGTTGATCTGTAAAGTTTTATGCATCTAATCTCGATGCGATGCCGTAAATTATATTGTTTTTTTCGAAACTCATTAGTTTTCAGATCATAACGACATTTTTTTTCATGCACTATGATCTATTCGAAGTCTAGAAATCAATTTACAGGCTATTGGATTTCAACTCAGTTCAGCTTTTTTGATATTTGAACAATGAAAAATAATTATCAGAATATTTTCATAGAACAGATCTTTTTTATTAACTTCTAATACAGCGTTTCAAAAGTTTGAAACGTGAATTTCTCTTTAATTATACGAATGATTGACATGAGATTTTTATGATTTTATTGGATTCTTGTTAAAATCTGTTTTTGTATGGTTTTATTTGCACTTACTATTCAAATCTTTGAAATAGTCCAAACATATGATGGCGATGCAAGTTCGATTTTTCATGGGTTTTTTTCGTATGTTATTTTTTTAAAGTTTCCATGGTACGATCGATCTACTATAATATCAGTTTCATAAAAGCATTATAAGATAGTTCTCATGTAATGTTCATGTCAGTATTTGGATAGGCGTGAAATGCGGGTGACGGTGTGGATGTTGTTGTATCTACTTTTTAACGCCCAATAATCATACGCACACCAGCCACACCCACGTTCACACCCTCTCATTTTTTAGAAAGATATGAATAATTGAAAGGCCATTCTTGACTGTTGACCAATGTACACTTGGTTGGGATCATGATAAACTGATCGTCGAACGGCAAATCGAGAGTGTTTTGCATTTGGCTAATCACAACAGATCGGAAGATTTCGAAAAAGACTTATGAAATATTACTCATTCAAATTGAACACTATCCGAGTATCTGCATTGGTTAATTTTGGAGCTCGAAGTGAGCATAATAATGCATGAAGCCCTAGTGGATGTCACCCGTCACATGATGCAATCAAAAATACCGAGTGACGGTACGACAGTAAAAAACATCGTGAGGCAAATAAATATGGGCGAAAGAAAAACATCTGTTATTATACCAATGTTAGCGCTTAGTTTATGTTCGCCATCCTCGAGTTTGGTACGTGTAGTAGTACTGAAATCGCTATTCACCATGAATTATCAATCATTAAGATTCAAATAAAAGGTTTACTTACTCGACGCATTTTTCCCTTTATTTGTCGTTGCGATATAAGTTTTGACCATTTTGATAATTGGGTTAATGTTTTTATATTTACTTGTTTGTTCTTTTTCTTAAGTTTGCGACGAAAAAAACTTTCATTTTCTTCTCTTTATTATCATCATCATCAGTATCTGACATGATCAATAAATAAAATAAACAATAAAAACAAAAGTAACTGAAAATTGATCTTAGAACTATATGTTTATATAATAAGAAATTGTACTTGTACTCCTTGTTGATCCCATTCATTCATAATTACCGAATGATAGGCAATATTTGTTATTACAACAATATATTCAAAAAGGCAAAACATGGAATACATGTATGGTTCACAAAGTGTCACATGTCGATAATACAGATATAATGAAATCAAAACTGAAAGAATATTCAACATAAACCATCTTAATCTTTTTGAACGTAAAGATTTTTCTTGTTCATTTAAAGGAATATGTATTATTCTTGGCCAAAAATAATCGGTTAATACTGTCAATAGCATATGTGCTAATGAACATATTATAAAACTAATAAAGGAACATTCATGTATCCATTTTATTTCCTTCGATGATACGTATGTCAATAAAAGGAGAAATGTTAATTCAAGAAAATGAAAAGTACTACTTGTTATTTGTACTAATGCAAAACGTTCAGTGAGATCAATATGATGACGATTAAGTACATGATTTAATTGTAAATAAGCAATAATATAACGAGGAACACTATCTAAAGCAAAACAAAAACGCCATATAAAACGTTGAGGTTCATATTCACCGATTGATGCTGATATAGATGGAAGAACATTAGTAACATTACAATGTGTCCGTGTTGATTCTTCAAAATCTTTCATTAATGATAAAGTAACACAAGAAAATAGAGCGAAACATGGTAATATATAAGCAAACCATAGAAACTGGCGCATAGATATATGAATACCTATAAAACAAAGCTTGAATGAAACAAATCTTTTTAAAAGCAGAAAATTAAATTACGTGACAGCATTCTTTGACAAGTCGTGTTTACTTGAATGGAATAAGATCAATATCAGAATCTGAAACGATTTATGTCACATATGTTTAACAATTCATACGAAAAAACCTAAAGATGCTTGACTCTGCAGATTTACAGGAAAGCATGTGTTATCATCAGCAACAGTATTCCATTGGACGTTATTTCAACCATGGTGATCCATCGAACCTATAGATCATTCATTCTTCAAATATGTACATTAAACCAATGAAATATTTCAACGCAAGAGGTCACTTTCAAGTAGGTTGTATGAATAGAAACAAGAATATGNTACATGAAGAATGAAATTATCGGTCAATGGCGTTTAGAAGCAGCCAAGCGAGCTTATCTTCTTGCTAATTTATCAGATCCGGAGACAATCGATGGAAAAGTTTCATGTCGTTCTTGTGATTATTATTTGGGTGAACTTTCATGGATAAGAAAACGAAATAATAATTATTTTGTTCAACAACAACAATTTATTGAAAGAATTGAAATTGAACGATATCCTACGGAACAAATCATCAAAGAAATACAATTAAATGGTATTCGATATAATTAGTTCAACCAAATATTTTATTCTGTTTTTTCATTTAAGGAAAAATTCGATGTGGAAATAAACAATGTCGTGAAGAATTAGGTGGATTACAACTATTTAGAGATCGACCAGATGTCAAAGAAATGTGTGCACTTAAATGTAAACAATTGAAATTTTCTTACAGAAATAAAGATGGAGAACCTCAAGTTTTTATTTTCAAGAAATGGACCGATGTTAAATTTAAAGTACTCGATTTAGAACCAATTAATATCGATTATACACTCAATAATCAACAATAGATTTTTATTTTTTTTTATCATCAATATTTTCATAAAACGTATTTTGAAAATGATCGAAAAATGTTCTATTCTTTTCGATTCTATTCGTTAATTTTCTTAACGGCATTCATTACATTTGTTAGCATTGGTTATACAGTTTATTAGCTAAATAATGAAAAAGACTGTATTTATATGTGGATAAGATTATGTCATATGTTGAACAATAGTAAAAAGAACGATGATCACGCCATATGTAGAAAACAAGGTTATTGGAAGATGACATGGTCATCAAGGGTTATCTCGATAACACCTCCCCCTCCCTTGAAGATGAACGTCCTCGTTCATTCATAAGGTAAAATCCGTTTATTTCCTGTTATTTCGTTGAAACCAAAGTAAACTTGTCGAAGTAAAATAAAGATCATCATTTCATCTTGTGGTGTAAAGATTGGTTTCATTATATTCACATGTACTTGTCTAATATAATTTGAATGTTCTAATTGAATTTCATATGTAGCTGATCCAAGGACGTTAGTCACATGGTATGCTCCTTCGAATACTGATTGCAGTTTATTATTTCGTACAGCTGGCTTTGATAATACCAATTGTCCTATTTCATAATGTATATGTTGTCGATGTTTATCATAACCTTTCTTACTCAGTTGCTGTTGTTCTTGAATGTTCCTGTGAGCTTGTTGGATAATAAATGAACGGTATTGACGCAATTGATTATAATAATCATTTGATCTTATGAATTGTAACATATATTGTGATTGAGCAAGTGGTAAAGTAGAGTATTTTCCATATAATAACTGATATGGTGAATACTTAGTTGTTCGACGTTGACCGATATTGTAAGCATAAAAAGTTGGTGACAAATATTGATCCCAATTATTACGATTCAAATCTTGTAATTTACATAATTGTGTCTTAATTGTCGCATTAAACCTTTCAATTGTTCCATTTGTTTGAGGACGAAAAGGTGTTGAGAGAATGTGATTAATTCCGATATCCTTCGTAACTGCTTGCATTAGGCAATTATTGAAATGATATCCTGGTGTGGGTACTTTGCTCTTTTCATCATCCACACTCACACTCACATCCAGCGTGAAAACCCACATTGATACTTAAGCATTCTGTCGTATGTTTATTTAACGGTCTTGCCATGGGCGCATGACTAACGAAAAGTAAAAAGAACAGACATGATGTTGTGCATGTAAAGAAGCACGCCATTGCCACAGTTTGGAGAATTTCAACTGTGAATTCGATCACGACTTACCTGGCAACTCACAATCACCCAGCAAAAAAATATCAAGTATGCCCAAATGACTTCTAAGTCCGACCAGTGTATTTACTAGTTTTGATAATAGGGTCGATGATTTCGTTCTTGTCTGGCTGGGTCCACGTAGTTCAAAAGCAGTGGAAGCTGAAGAAACACATGCTGGAATTGTTAAGCGTCAGTCTCAGTTAGAAACGATTATTAGTTTTACTCGCCAATTCAATGACGTACAAGATTGTCGTGAATTCATCGAATCTTCGAAAACCGAAAAAGTCTTTCTTATTGTGTGTAGTCATTTGGGTGAATCTCTTGTGCCAACTGTTCATACATTACTACAACTCGAAGTCATTTATATTTTCTGTATTGATCAACAAAAGCATGCCACTTGGGCAAAATCATATGAAAACAATTCGTGCTATCTGTACGACAACAAGAGAGTTGCTGGATGTATTGATTCGAGATGTTTCAATGCATGCAAAGAATTTGACTCCTTTGAGCATATTCAATACCGACCAGAGTAAAGAGGCTTCATTACTATCTCTTAAGGATGAAGAGAAACGTTTCATGCGGTTTCATCTGTTACTGCAAGTACTTCTGCGTATGCCAACAAATGAAAATGCGCGCAATGATATGCGAAATGAATGTGAAAAAGCATATCGTGGAAACGTATACGAACTGGCAAAAATCGATGAATTCTTTCGAAATTATACACCAGACAGTTGTATTTCGCGGTATACAAAAGATTCGTTCATTTATTGGTTACTTAATAAAGCTTTTCGAGCAGAAAATATTGACATAATTTTCAAATTTCGATTTTTCATCGTTGATCTTCATCATAAAGTGGAAGAACTTCATCGACCATGCACTGGCACCTTGTTTCGTGGTCAAACGATGTCTGTTGTTGAACTGCAACTATTAAAAGAGAGTAAAAATAAACTTGTTTCTGTAAATACATTTTTTTCCACGACAAAGTCATCAGATCGTGCGATAGCTTTTAGTGGAGAAGGAAATGGTTTACCTAAATCAGAGGCTATTTTATTCTAAATAGAAGATGATGAACATACGAATGAGACACAACCTTTTGCTAATATTACTCACTTAAGTAGTAAGCCAAATGAAGATGAAATTTTGTTCTCCATGAAGACAATTTTTCGCCTTATGGATGTCGAACAGTGAGGTAACATTTGGGTAGTTTATCTCACATTAAGTAACGAAGGTGAACAAAGTTTGACAGATTTAGTGAATCATTTAAAAAAGTAAATTGATGAGGAACAAATGCCACCGTTAATCATGCTGGGTGAGTTTCTTTGGAAAATGAGAGATAATGGTCGGGCAGCTCGATACTATAAAATAATGTTAAAGGAACTACCATCCGATGATGCAGTCATCGGCAAAGTTTGCAACAATATTGGATTGATCGCGATGGAGAACGATGATTTTCGTAAAGCTGTACGTTAGTGTAAACAAGCCATACGTTTACAAGAATCAATAGAAAACTTGGATCTAGCTGAAACATATTCCAATATCGCAATGTTACATGATATGCAAGAAAAAATCAACCAAGCAATGTTATTTAACGAAAAATCATTAAAAATTCGCCTTCGTCTTTTGCCACATGATCATGCACTCGTTGCAATAACATACAATAATATTGGACTAGTCTATTTTCATCGATGCAACTATCAGAAAGCTCTGTACTATTACGAAAAAACACGTTTGATAGAAAATGTTGCTCTCGGCTCATCAGACTACTTTGATCATGCCGCGACGCTGAATAACATTGGGCTTGTACATTTCGAACAAGGCCACTATGACCTTGCGCTTCGCTTCTATAAAGATGCATTAACCATACGAGAGCGCTCATTACCAGCTAAGCATCTACGATTTGCTGAAAGTTATAATAATATTGCCTCGCTTCATGAAAGACTCGGTGAACTGAATGAAGCGTTAGCCATGTTTGAGAAAGCACTTGAAGTACGGTTTGCCGCCCTGCTACCTGACCATCCACAAATTGCTATATCTTATAGCAATCTTGCTAATGTTCTCGATGCATTGGGTAGATCTGATGAAACTTTAGCAAACTATTTTAAAGCGCTTAAAAATAGAAATAGTTCATCACCAGAAGCTATGCACTCAAGAGCATTATTCTTAAACAACATCGTTGAACACTATCGTGATGAAAAAAACTGTGTTGAAGCAACCAAGTACCACCAAGAAGCGTTCAGAATACGTCTTCAACTTTTTTCACGGAACAAACATCCAGATTTGGCTATGAGCTACAACAACATGGGCCTACTCTCCATTGATCACTGTATGTTTGACAAAGCATTGTATTATCTTCTTCGGGCACTGAAAATTTATCGTGAAATCTACGACCTAGAACATCCTCAAATAGCCACGTCGTTGTTTAACATTGGACTCGCCTTCTATGAAAAAGATAAAAATGAAGCAGCACTAAATTATTTGCAACAAGCGCTTGATATTCAAACGTGAACGCTACCAGATGGACACAAAGAAACCGAGAATACGCAACAGAGCATTACTTTTGTCACACAAAAACTGTACAAGAACAAGAACAAGAAATCCAATAAAAACAAGCTACACTAGAATCACAATCTAGACTCTCAAGCAAATACCAAGCTACCCACAGAGAAACCTTTTAAGAGTGGCTTTTTCAGAAAATCAGACGTTCTGGCTCTGACGATGTGTGTATGTGTGCGTGTGTGCGTTGGCTGAGAAGGAGGGATAGACGTATGATTGTTGGTGTGTCTGTGATTAAGGTTTTTATTGTAGGAGTGCGTGTTTTTGTTGGTGTGAGTGCAAAGAAGAAAAATACTGAAGTTGACACACGCAAATCCCCATCCTTTTTAAGTTGATTGTGTCAAAAGCTCTTTTGCACTTTCAGCTGCATACGATAACAAAACAGTACGCATAAAATCTATGAACGATTAGTTTGTTGCCACTCAAAATGAAGAGAGGTCTATAGTTCTTACGTATATTCTCAGCAGATAGAGAGTGTTCTAAAAGTTCGTATTAATGATTCATTCGTAAATAGGCAACCATTAGTTGAAAGAAAAAAATGAGATCTTTTCATGCGAGTAGAACTAGGATCAATACGGTGTGACTAAAGACTTTTGATCAGGACGGATATTTTTCTGATTTCAAAGGACAGCATTTCCAAATGAACAATTATTGATGATATTTAAGGATATTTATAAGTTAATAATTGTCAATTGAGTGCACATGATGTATGGATAGAATTCGTTTTTGATTTCCCAAAACAGATTTTCTCCTCTATGTTGCTGTGAAAACTGTGAATATCCACCACATTCTGTTTATAAACTGTTCACAGTTATTTTATCTAATACTATCCATTGTCTATTTATAAATGTTCCACTAGCATCACGAGCTTCACGAAAAGCAATGCATTTGATTCTGTCAATCATCCTTTGTTGTTCGGTATTATCAGCACCAGCCATTTCAAATAATGAAACTTCGTTGATTTAACAGGAAGATGGATTTTATTATGAAATATATCGATGAGACAATTACCTTTTATGACTCCACGAATCACTAAAATTTCTCTCCGCTATTACTTTCTAACAGAAAGAAAACGAAAAAATCTTTTAAATAACTGCTACCACGAGGAGCAAACAACAGAACGTAAAAGGATAGTCTTATTTTCTGAGTCATAGTTACATCTTATAATCGTTAGAATAGCCTCTTTTCACTTTTTTTCTAGAGAATTCTTAATTTGTTTTGCTTTACAACTCGTTAAAAGTGAATTATAACGATTTTTTTGGACATAATTTCATGGTTTTTGAGAGTTTAATACATGAAAGTTCTCTAAACTATTACTATTTAGCATTCTTAAACCCCATTTTTCACAGGATTTCATTTGGTATAAAATTCATCATATCTTCTATTTGAAATTATAGCGGTACCCCCTTTGAATAATATTGTTTCCAATCCTGTATTGGACATACATATATGCTATGCATACCCTAAAAATAATTCTTAAGATCCGCAAGACCCGCATCCTATTAAAATATGGCAGTGTATCATGTATAATGTCATCGAAGTTGTCGACGGTTCAGTTGTTATTAATTTGTCGTCGTGATTAGTATGCTACGGGTGCTACCAGGGTGTGAGTTGAAAAGGAAACACCAACAGTCGCATCCATGTACACCTACACCCCATCCCATACCCACCCACACCGTATGACACAATCTATAATTAAAACAAATAATAAGAAAGAATGTAACTAAAAATTGATCTTAGAACCGTGTGTTTATATAATAAGAAATTGTACTTGTACTCCTTGTTGATTCCATTCATTCATAATTACCGAATGATAGGCAATATTTGTTATTACAACAATATATTCAAAAAGGCAAAACATGGAATATATGTATGGTTCACAAAACTTCACATGTCGATAATAAAAATAAAATGAAATCAAAATTGAAAGAATGTTCAACATAAACCATCTTAATCTTTTTGAACGAAAAGATTTTTCTTGTTCATTTAAAGGAATACGTATTATTCTTGGCCAAAAATAATCGGTTAATACCGTCAATAGCATATGTGTTAATGAACATATTATAAAACTAATAAAGGAATATTCATGTATCCATTTAATTTCCCTCGATGATACGTATGTTAATAAAAGAAGAAATGTTAATTCAAGAAAATGAAAAGTACTACTTGTTATTTGTACTAATGTAAAACGTTCGGGGAGGTCGATATGTTGACGATTAAGTACATGATTTAATTGTAAATAAGCAATAATATAACGAGGAATACTATCTAAAGCAAAACAAAAACGCCAAATAAAACGTTGAGGTTCATATTGACCGATCGAGGCTGATATTGATGGAAGAAAATTAGTAACATTGCAATGCGTGTGTGTTGATTTTTCAAAATCTTTCATTAGTGATAAACTAACACAAGAAAATAGAGCAAAACATGGTAATGTATAAGTAAACCATAGAAACTGGCGCATGGATATATGAATTCCTATAAAACAAAGCTTGAATGAAACAAATCTTTTTCAAAGCAGAAAATTAAATTACTGGACAACATTCTTTGACAACTCGTGTTCACTTGAATGGAATAGGATCAATATCAGAATCTGAAACGACTTATGTCACATATATTTAACAATTCATACGAAAAAAAAATCTAAAGATTCTTGACTCTGCAGATTTACAGGAAAGCATGCGTTATCATTAGCGGCAATATTCCATTGGACGTTATTTCAACCGTGATGATTCATCGAACCTGTACATTAAACCAATGAAATATTTCAACGTAAGAGGTCACTTTCAAGTAGGTTGTATAAATAGAAACAAGAATATGACAATATTAAATAAAAGAGGAGAACATAATGCCTCTTTTTCTACTCTACTTAGCGCACTTAAAGATCGACTTAATCGATGAATACAATGAATCCGAAAATTGACCAAGATTAGATCGATCATTAATCCTCCGGTAGCCCCGAAGTACGGATGTTTGTTCCGATCAGCCGGTAGCGACCACATTCGACATCTACCTTCAGCTGTCTACCACGTTTTCTGCTCTTCGAAATGTAACCATCGACCTAACATAGAGAGCGATTCCATTCAAAAGAGCAAAAGTAATTGAAGAAGAACATGGGATCAATGCAAAAGAAGTATTAGTGATAACGAGCTAACAAGGCGTGAAAACGAAAAAAAGATCGACGAAGATTGCCAAGCCATAAACAAGAGTGCAAGAACATAAAAGAATGACTAAGACTAGTGCACGGTTAAGAAAAAGACGACCAACAAAAAGAGAATGACAATAAGAGTGGAGAGACCACGAGGTATCACAATAAGATGCTCATGAACAGGACAACGAGAAAGATAAGAACGGTAAAAGTCAAAGAAGAATGTCAATAATCTAAAGCAAATAGAGACAGCGATATAGCTGAAAGTTGGTCCTCACATCTGCATGCAGAATTATCAGAAATTGTGGTGCCAAACTGCGTACCTGAATGAGCATATTTTTCTAATGAAATACAGAAGCACTGACTATTTAAAGCTGGTCTCTCTATTCTCAATGTGCTGAATCCATCGATCAGTTAGATGCTACAGCTGTTATACCCCGAGTCGCTCATAAAATTCCACGACATGCGTTATTTCTAGTGATGACAAAGAAAAATTCGATAATCGATGAATTAAAGAAATTTGATACCATGCAGTTGTCGATAATCATATTAATCCTTTAAAATACACTTGCTTACTCATTCCTTCTATAATTTCGTTCTTATTCTCTTCTGTTTTCGTCTCCTTTCGTATTATCAATATTACTTTTTTCTTTCTTTCTGTCCTGTATAAGCCAGTGTTGTGCGTGGGTGTGAGGTGTGGATGTGGCTGTAGCTGTGCGTGTGCGTGTGAGCGTGAGTGAGTATGGGTGTGCGTCTCTGTAATGAATGATCCGTCTATGCCCACACAACACCCACACCCCTAGTATCTTAATTTTGAACAGATTTATTTATAAAAATATTTCAAACATCATGCTGGACTTGTGATTGATTACAATGATACTGTCATTCAATGAAAAGAATAAATATAGTACTGAATTTTCTGATCTTATCTATTGACTGACGACATTTAAATGACTTAAAATCATAATACTATTGGAGCTCCAGGATGCCACTAAAAGGCTCGTAATGATTTTTCAGAAAATTTTCTAACTATTAAAATTGATTAGACATGTATGATGGGTGCTAACACTTTATATGATTCATGTATCCAATGAATTTTAGAAACTGATATGAATATCAGTGAAAGTGACGCTTCATATCCACGTTATATCCTCTCATAGAAAGTCATTACTATCAAATAATGAATAAAGACAATTTTAATTCTAACCATTTTCTCTACTAGATTTTCTAATTTCATTGGTATTTTTTGGTAATAAAAAGTTGTTCAAATTATCATTTTCATTTTTGGTATCAGAAATAGAGATATAAAAGTATTTAGAATATTCTTATTCACGTTGTCATATTTAGTTGCTATTATTAAGGGATTTCCGATTCATATAGTATTTTAAGAAATTTTTCAATTTGAAATTTTCTCTTATCTTATAGAATTAATTAAATCTAAATTAAGATTTCTATCTGTGATAGTCAAAGAGAAAAGGATATTTATTCTATCGATAAAATCACATAAAAAATCATAGTAACAAGTTTAGTTTTTATTCAAATATTCACTTACTCGATGTCCAAAGAAAATCATCTGGCCGCCAAAGACGTAATGTTTGTAAATATGGAATATCACGAGCTAGAAAAGGTACAAGATTTTTCCCAACACCTATCACATCATTTGAACCTCTATGACAACTGGGAACACAAAAATTCAGCATCTCGAACTGAATTCAATGAGTTTTTTTGCAGTTTATCAGATGCCTAAAAATAAAAGGAAAGCAATGATTCAAAATTATAATAGTTTATTTATTTACCCCAAAAAAATCACACAATGAGAATAATAGAAACGAAACAGCTTAATAATAGTTCATATATGAAAACAAGGATGACAAACATTTTTCTTTATCATACTTTTCTTTACTTTTAATTACTTGAAATTATTAGTTTGCTTTTTCTTAATATCCTTATTAGTTGTTAGTGGATTTCAAGAAGTCCTTTTGGAGAACTTCATTTTCGAGTAATCGCCACGAGCGTAGCCGCCTTCGGCAGCAAAATTGCTAAAAGATATTCCAACGCTTTTTTCTTTCGAACAGCATAAGGAAAACAAGAGTTTTTCATGAATCTGAAAAAAGTTTTCGCTTCACGAAAATTAACAATTGTATAACCGTAGTTATATTAGAAAAACTTCCTGCTTTAGTCAATGTTTTCTTCAAAACAACTTAATTTAGAACGATTTCCATCAGAGTGGTCGCCTTCGGCAACAAAAATTATTGAGAATTTTTTTCAAATTGGAGACGAGTTTTCTTGAAAATTTATCAGAGAAAGTCGAATTTTTTTAAGAAGGCGGCAAAAACTTGTCGCTTTGCGAAAAACCGTTACGTTTTGGCCGCAGGAGAAAGATTATCAGATCTGATGCAAAAGAAATTTTGCGTCTCTTAATATTGACTGCCTTGGAGACCCCCTTACACTTATTCAATCCCGGAGCCCTTGCGCGGTGCCTGAGTATGAGTGAGGGTGAGGATGCGGATCTGGGGGAAAGCCTTCTCTTCAATAACATTCATGTCCACATTCACATCCCAACAATATTATTCACTTCAATTGAAGCATTTATTTTTTTCCAGCGGTTCTCATGACATACTCATTCAGTTTGTTATTTGTAGATAGTTAGCTATTGACAGTTTAAAAAAGAAACGTGATGTTTGTTTCGTTGAATTTCAATTTTCGCATATTTTCTACATAATTTAGCAGCATTATTTCCAGTATTTGGCTCAGCCTTACCAATGAACTAATATTTGCTCTACTGATTTTGAGACGTAAAATAAATATTTATAAATTTGAGCAAGAATAGTGTCTCCTAGATTGTTTTAAAATGGCGTCACATTATTTTGGCGCTTCTCACATCCATCTCTTTTCTAGGTTATTATTTGTCACTGCTTGACAAATCCCTGCTTCCATGTTCTATCGACGACATCACTCTTCGATAGAAAGAGTGGCTGTAGGAATACTGAGAGATCCGTTTGTTGATTATCAGTACAATATTCTTCTAGTTGGATTGCGTCAAATGGTAAATAACGTCCATTTCAAAATAAAAGGCAGGTTGCCATTTTCTGAATAACTTTTGCTGAGTACAAGATATAGATATGCAGTTTTCACCATTCAAAAGAGTGATGTCCGGACCATCGATCTGTATAGAATTCATTAAGAGTCTTAATGAGTTCTATACAGAATGATGGCCTGGGCATCGCTCTTTCGAATGATGAAAACTGCAGATCTATATATTGCACTTAGCAAAAGTTATTTAGATAATGGCAACCTGTCTTTTATTTTGAAACAGCCATTAATAAAGATTTTGTGTTTAAAATATTTCAAGCTAAAGAGACTAGGTCTGACAATTTGTGCTAAATTATTCAATATATTATTTTAATAAATCTCTTGAAATGAATAGAAGCTTGAAAATTATCTGAGCATGTAAAAACTGCAAACAAAGGTGAAAAAAAAACATAAAAAATGAGAGCGGAAATAGAACACGAATATATAAAGGTGCACATCAATTGGCTAATGATTCAATCGAACACTTACTTTTAGAAATGAAACGAATAGACGATCATTATGTGTAATTTGAATTTAAATCTGGTTTTATGCAATTATTTTAGAGTAAACTAAACCCAAGGTTTTCTTCCGATGTATGTAGAGCGGTCATATTATGCTTATGCATCTATCATATTCTATTATTGTCTGGCATTCCAAGTAGAAGGTATTGCCTCAAACGTAATACTGGTTCGGTCTGATTCTATAGCGATTGACAAGGTTAGTCAAAAGCCAAAACAATCTTTAGCGTTTTTTTTACATAAATTGAAGTGCAAGAAAATGTTGTTAGAATTCAGTGCACTTCTCCTGCCAAGAGCAGCAAAATAGAAATGCTTTATATATTTACACAGATAGCTATATAGTATAGATGCAGTAATATCAGAAATCGATTGCTAGATCTCTGTTAATTTGAGTTTAAAGTGCGAAACAAATTGTTTTTCTTGGATATAGTCAAATTATTTAGAACTGATATTTGAAGTTTTCGACATTCTTCATGGGGCACCATCAATATCAAAAGCTACATTGAGAAAATTGCAACTTTTTCAGGTTCAGTAGCAAGCAGTACCCTATAAAAATTTTCTTTTAAAACATTCGAGGTGATTGCATTTTCTTTTAAAATAGTTTTAACAGATTGATTTTCATGTGCATTCACCTTCCAAAAAATGCACTCGTTGGCTTTTCAGTCTGCACCATCAGTCATTTTGCTTTTTTGTATATGTGTTGTGCAGTCGAAACGGGATAATGAAACGAAATTTTGATTTATTGAAAGTCAGATTTTAGTTGATTAACACCAAAGATGGGCAACTCCGATCATTTCTCGCTCCATCTTCAGTCACTAATGAGTCGTTCCGCTTCGACTCCGCTCCTGACAGGAAAATTTTTCTCGAACTTTGTTGACGTTTAGTGAATTTTACATTTTATTTCAACATATATATACATAGCATATAGAAAAAAAAACTAATTCTCAATATATTTAAGTTAGCTTGATTAAAATATGAAGGTTATTTACCATGGCAAATAGACTAGTGAATTACAGCAAGTCTCGATTGCATTTTAGGAAAGTTAGCATTGAGAGCATATTCTTAGAGAGTTGGCTACGATGAGGACGCATGAGTCTGTTACTCAAAGAAAACACCCGTTCAACAAGAGCGAAGGTAGCCGGTGCACAAAGTACTCTTGTAGCAAGTCGGTGCAACTATGGATAAGAATTCTTCTTCAAAACCACCAGACGAGTATCATCGCTATGTTCCTTTTCGAACATCCAGATTTCACTTTCGATCGATTCAGAGAGGCATGAATGCTGTCTCTTCATCGGTGTTCGTTGTCCTTCGTAACCAGAAAAGAATCGTTTGCGCTTAAAACTTGGTAGGTTGCTCAATGTGTCATTGTCAGTTATGCAGTATTCAGTAATGGACGATTCGACGATGCAGGGTATGGGTGTGGGATATGTGGATGTGGGTGTGGGTGAGGGTGTATAGATGTCAAACACCCACACTCACACCCTCAAGTGGGATCCAACGGTTGATCTTGGACATCCCCAAACAGTCATAGTAAATTTATTAGGACACCTTGTGGGGTGTTATCAAACTGTAGTAACTGACAACTTCTCTACCAGTATTTCTCTTGCAGAACGTTTGTTGAAAAATGATACATATCTTATTCGAACATTGAGTAGTAATCGTACTGGATCAGAAAATGAAGTTATTTAGAAAAGCTCAAGCGTGATGAAGTTTATGAACTTCAAAACAAAGAGAGCATAAAGTTGATCAAGTAGAAATATAAAAGAATTAAATGACTGCATGATGGAGGCGCAAGTTGTACTCGATTACACTGAAGGCAAATGAGGTAGATTTATCAGATCAGCTATCAGCAATCCATACATGTCTTAGATGGTCTATAAAACAGTATCAAAAGGTGAAATTTGAATTGATATTTGGAATGGCAATAGTTTATAGCTATATGCCTTACAAGGAAAACTATGAAGAACCTACACATATCGTCCGAAAACGTTGTGCTAGCTGCTATGAGAAAACCAGGAAACAACAATAAAAACTTTCCGTTCTGATTGTTATGAGTTTGTTTGTCTTGATTGTTTTAATGAGAAACATTACGTTATATGTATTTGATTCAAACAATAGCGAATGCAAAGTAGTTGATGACATATTATGTGTAATCTCCTACCTAAGAAAAAGCTGTTAGCGCAATCCCTTGCGGGATTAAAAATGTGAAACACGATGGACCTATTGTTACTAATTAAATGAAAATCCTTTTGTTCCATTTCCTTGCGACACATTTGTAGCTGACCGTATATCTGATGCTTTAAAACTACAGTTTCTCTGTCACGGTCTGTGATGGATACCCGGATTTTCTGTCACGGTCTGTGATGGGTACCCAGGTTCTCTGTCACGGTCTGTGATGGGCACCCGGATTTTCTGTCACGGTCTGTGATGGGCACCCGGATTTTCTGTCACGGTCTGTGATGGATACCCGGATTTTCTGTCACGGTCTGTGATGGGTACCCAGGTTCTCTGTCACGGTCTGTGATGGGCACCCGGATTTTCTGTCACGGTCTGTGATGGGTACCCGGATTCTCTGTCACGGTCTGTGATGGATACCCGGATTCTCTGTCACGGTCTGTGATGGGTACCCAGGTTCTCTGTCACGGTCTNCATTTTGCAGTTTCGTGAAAGTCTTGTTCGATCTTTACTACTTGGTATGCCGTTCGAGAAGCTGAAGCCGGGTGCGAGACAGAAACGAACTGGCCAAGCAAAACGTAAACTCGCCGATCACAAGCTAGTAGAAAAAGAAGGATATGGCCGCGATGTTCGAAGGCGTTGTGTTGGTTGCTATGAAAAAATCCGGCAACAGCAATCAAGAGAAGCAAGTAATGCAACAGCAAAGAAAATAAAAACTTTCTGTTCTGATTGTGATACTTTTTTTTGTCTTGATTGCTTTAATGAAAAACATCATTCTATGTAATAAATAACTTGAACAGTAGCAAGACCGACTAGATGACACACTACCTAATGTTTTCCACTGAACAACAAAGGAACAGAAACTGGTTTTCTATTAAGTTTCTTGTGAGGACCGAGCGGGTCTCACCGGTGGGACCCGTCGGGGTGAATGTGTTAATGTGATTCAATTAATAAATGATCTAAATAATCGATTCGACAAAGGCATAAAAATACGACCCAAAGATATCTGCGCTATAGTCAATTCAACATTTCATACCAATTACACACAGACAACAGTCAATGAGATTATCA
The DNA here is from genome assembly GCA_905329745.1 of Rotaria sp. Silwood2. Lineage (NCBI taxonomy): Eukaryota > Metazoa > Rotifera > Eurotatoria > Philodinida > Philodinidae > Rotaria > Rotaria sp. Silwood2. The sequence continues at coordinate 28,153 of CAJNSZ010000730.1, read as the reverse complement.
TTCGTTTGGATAATGGAGAAATGAAAGATGTATTTCACACTTATAATGCTGATAGTTTAGTGGCCAAATACATTTCCAGTGCCGTAACTAATACCGAAGCAACGTTAATATGTTTAAAACCATTTACAGATACATGCATTAGATGTAAAAAGCAGTTAAAAAGTAAATTTAATCTATACATCGACATATACGATATTGATAAAATTATCAAAGGAGGTGTTTATACTTGTTGTTGTACTGAATGTCACTGGAGTATGTAAAAAAAGTTTTATAGATTTTAACGATAAATTTCTCGTAGAATAAAGTTCGGAACTATTGAAGAAGCTCTTCTCCGCTTTGGCGGCAGTAGTTGATAGATCAAACTTTCATCTTATTCAATTTCACAAGAAAAATCTGGGCTTTAGGTGCCTGAAGGTAAATATTTTGAGCTGTTTGCTATGCAATAGAGAAACTTCTTTTCTGCATCAATCCTCTCACAACGGATGGTTGCGAACAGCACTTCTAAAATGTTTTCAATAGATTATTGTTAGAGCATCTTTCGCGGACTCTGACGTTGTCGTGGTAACGCCTCTGTCGATCTCTGCAGGGGAACTAAATAACACCCTTATATTCCAAATTCCCTGTAGATCTCCATATTTTTTTGCTTTTTTTACAAAACAGTGGACTTCATTTTCTCTTTATAACGTTCAACGGATGTAAAACCTCGTTACAGTGCTAAGGGTAATTGGACATTAAAATTCCATTTTCATATTCCGTTTCACAGTGAAATCTCGAAGTGCAATTTCATCTGTCTTCATCCAATAATATATATATTTTGAGCCGGAATTCTTTTTCTATTGAATCTGAGAATTCTTATATCTTTCTAGAATCAGCAAGGGTTTTCAAAACTTGAAAATTTATATTCTGAATTGTTTCCAATTTCAGAGCATATCATGAGGCAGAAAACGTTTTTCTACCGTATGATAAACGGATCGAAAGATTTTGATGCGAAAGGAAAGCATCGTTACAGAAAAAAGTGTTACAATACTTTTTTTCGGACGAGAATTACAATATTTTCTAAAAGGCTCTCAGAAAACTTGCGAGGCTTTGGTCTAAGAGATTTCTTTTTAAGTTTAATAAAGAAGAAAACTCATCCTAACAAATAGTGTGATCTAAATAGAGAAGTATTTATTTCTTTTCTCTGAAATTTGTTGTGCAAAACACTTATTGCAATTGTTGAAATTCTCTATTTTGCTTTTTTTCAGTTTTGACCCAATTACCATGAAAAAACCAATTCTAATCAAAGATTAGTAAAGCCACAATCAATATAAAATCAAGAATATATTTATTTTGGTAGTAAAAAAAAATATTCTTTGAAACTGTTAATTCATTTTACATAACTTTTTCTTCAACTCTATGCTGGTTTCGAAAACTTTCAGCATTCTTTCAACTTATTGATGAAAAAATATTGTATTTTAGCTCCAAATAAGCGATTAGTAAGTATTTGTGTAATATCAGAAGTCTTTGCGGCATCTGAAAAATTATGTTTTGCTGTTATTGAAATAAAGTGACAGTGCAGTCAAAAAATCGTTAGGTTGAATGTCATCCGATTTTCTGATGATTTCGAATTTCAATTCAATCTTAAGTGAGTAGCATGAAATTCAAGTAACAAAATTCGTGCTTTGTTTCTTTTATTTTTAGTCTATACTGACCCGATCAGTCGATGAATAGCATTGGGCACCACTTAGTTTTCCAGCAAAAGTGAATTATTCTACATGAATAGTAACTGTTAGATTGCCATTTTATTAGTGAATGAATTGCTCAGATATGGATTTTACAAACTCAAATGTAAGTAAAGCGTTTATAAAACTAAATGAAATAGTAAGAACTTTTTTATCACAATTAGAGTATATGGCGTGAAAACGATGTAGTATTCTATTATTTTTCAGCCTATATGCTTGACTGAATAACGAAAAGTTGAGCATTCTGCACTGAAACTGATTTATTAGTCGGGTATAATAGAGTCAAATATCACCTTATTTGTGAATGAAACAGTTTCTAAAACTATCCTCCCGCATACTCCAACGATAGTTACAGTTGAATATACCTCTTTCGATTCTGCAGATATAAGTTAGTTCAAAAATGAACCGTCCGCTCCACTAAATTTATTTCATGAAAACAAAATTAGATGATAAATTATTTCTATTACTGTTTCACTTGTTTTACACGATTACAGAAAAGATCCTGGAATAGTGGAATACCATCGGAATCCCAGAAAAGTTCTAGTTTTCACTCGAAGTCAGGTTGCTATGATAGCTTCACTTAAATTAAAAAATGAAATGGTATTCGTGCCCCATTAGATGAATCAATACGCTGAAAGATTGCTATTGATATTTCACACATATATCTATCGGCGTTCTTTGAAAATAAACGAAACCAAAAAAGCGTCATTCTGAAATGTTCTCTAGGAATTAGGTACCTGACAAACAGAAGAATTTTCGTTGCGCTGATATAATCTTTCAGGATTCAGAAAAAAACATGTTATGCCCATTTCTATTTTATTCTGAAGAAATAACCCGTTTGCCTTATAAATGTAAGGGTAACCATCAAACTATCCGAGGTTTTTAAATTACACTAGAGGAGCAATGATAGAATGAATGACTTTCAAGATAATGAATTTTTCATTTTTCTCTTCTTTAAAAATCGACGAAAATATCTGTCGTTGTAGAGAAAAAATTGTAAACAAATTATTATTAATTTATAAATGTTTTAGGTAAACGAAATATCAACCGAAATTAATCGTAAATACTCTTCTAATACTTGGTTAATATATCAATTATGTTTATTTACGTCCTTTATGTATGACATAAATGAATTTGAAATATCAATATTGCTCAAGTATGCATCAATTTATCGATTTTTTGACGTCAATTTTGATATCTAATAAAAATGTTTCGTTGAACATTAGTCAACACATCATTTAACACATCCATGTCATACAAAAGATGGAGAAGTTAATGGATGTAGGCTTACTCTATGTTGATTGTGGTAATACACCTCAATGGAAAACAGGTCTATGTGAATCATGCCAACAGCATACAATTTTGTTGGACAATGAAATATATTTTTTACTATCAAATGATGATAATGGAATCTACGATGATCCAACAACAGGATGTAACGTTTCTAGAGAAGATCGGTATGTCAATTGGTTGCGCTATGCTCGAAGATCGAAGAGATAGGAACCGGATATTTGTCTGTGAATTGAGAATTTTTGCTTTATTTTGCTTGGTCGTATAGAATAAAAACGAAAGTTGGACATATGTGACTTTAGTGAGAAAGTTGTAATAAATCATATCTTTCTAGTTTGACACGAAATAATAATCAATGAGACAATTAAAACATTTTTTAGCAAAAGGAGAAATAAACATAGTTGATCATCTGCTTTAGTTATGAGGCCGATTCTGTGATTTGACACTTAGGGTGTGGGTATGGGTATGGGCGTAGTTTCTCACCACCCACCCCCATACCCACTCATCCACACCCAGTATCATTCTAGGTAGATCGGATCACTAGTTGAAGAATTCTTTCTCAAGGTATTGGGAAATAGCTCCATCGTTTAGCTTTTTGTTTTTCTTGTTTTTTGAAGAAAACATTTATTTTTAGCTTTCGTTCAACGAATAACTCGATGGCTTTCCAGTTTCAACGAGAAAAAAAACAGAATAAGATGAAGGGTAATTAAAACTACTGTGTGTGAACTGCTTATTTGTCATGTAGTATCTCATTCTATACGCAAAGACTTGTGGTTTTTCTATGTCTTCTTGCTGGCTTTCTCATTGAAACACCTTAGAAAATAAAATCTGCCTGGATTTTTTCTTCGGCAGTTCAATGAGTGTTACTGAATCACATAGAGAAAAATAACTTAGTTTTCTTGCTGATCTTTCACTCTATCGACAATGCACTTTGTAGTATAATGTAGGTTTATTCCAATCAGAATTCAATTGTTTTCTGGTTTCATTCTAGCATTGATTGGCACGTGGTTAGACGCATTATATACTTCGAAGCAATAATAACACTTGGGGGATTGACATTTGGCGATAATGTTCGTAGCTGAATTCTGGCTTGTATTGGTTCGTTATTTACAATTTCATGGCTTCTGTATCGTCGAAAAACATTGTAAAAACTACGGGTCATCAACCGAAAAAAAATATGCAATCCACTAAATTTTCAACTGTATTTTTGTTATTAAAAGAAGAAAATAAATGGGCACAAAAATATATTTTAATATCATTAAATATTTTCAATACTCTTTCCATATGAATTGACTCAGAAGAAGAAAGTATCGAAATATTTTCGTTCTGATTCCTGGTGGTAATCTTTGCTGTAATTGTGAGAATCAACAGTTGCTGAAAAATTCAATTTATAGTTATGCTTCGATTGTTGTGTGACGGTACGGATCTGGCTATGAGCGTTATGTATAGGTCATATGGTGGGCTGCTCAGATGGCTTATCTATTCCGACGTGTTTTGAACAAGATTGGAAACAAAATATGCTCAGTATTAAAACATAAGTTTGTAAGAAAAGATAAAACATTGGATTCAAAGCATATTATGACGTTTCGTTCATGCTTAAGAAATCCAATGTTTATCCTTACAATTAATTCGTTACAAATGGTCATCGTTTAAGAAGAATATTTCGACAGATCATTTTACCTATGAAAGGATCATTTTGAGCTGTTTATGAGGTACCATAACAAATACCGAAATAGTGTTCTCGTAATGGTTTGACTCAAATCTCAATATAACTATTCTCCATAACTACTTTAGCTGTATGCTTAAAATACCGGCTCAGTCATTAGTTCTCCGTAAATACAACTAGAAAATACAACACATGGCCATTTTGTATGCTTACAAACTGAATTCCATGACGTATTTTGACAATGTGAAAATGATAACAAAGAGTTTTCGTTTTCGCTAATAGTCAAATTTGAAAGAACATTTTTTAACTGTACGATATTAAATAAAAACGTTGATGACGTTAAAGAAATTATTTGATGTTATACGACGACATGACAATTTTCCAATATTTTATTTTATTGAATTCAGAAGCAATTAAAAATGCAGAATCCGGGCCTTCGATAATCCAAATATTAGCTAAATTATGAAGAATCTTTGACTAATGAAGACATATATGTCATTCAGTTGACATGAGACTTTGAAATGAGATTGAAATTTGCGAAATTATTTTAAAAGTCTTTGAGTGAAAAAGCTAGCTATGTATTATAGAAAAAGAAATGCAATATAGTTCTTCTATAATGTGTGAAAATTCATAGTTCTTTATTCAGGTCAATGATAATAAGTCAAAATAATGTTCTTTTTATGAATAAGACAATGCCACACATACATTTGGTTTAGTATCATAGAACATTCTTTGCATTAGCTTGATTATCTTGTCATCCACTTTTTTGTACAAGCAACCGCAAGTTTTGTTTTTTTTTTTGAAAAATACAGGGTGTTCCATAAGTCACTGAACGACTTTGAAAAAGGTTTTATTTTCTATCTTCTGATACGCCTGGTCTTTCCCTGTTGTTTTAGATAGTAGGTAACTTCACTTACTTATCAAACATATGGATATGTCTATACCTCGTACCACAAAAGAAAGAGTCACCATGATACGACTTTTCTTAAAATTTGAAAATGCACAAGAAGTTCATAGAAAATGGAAGTGTTGAAGATTTACAACGCAGCGGTCGGCCGGTAACTACATTAACTGAAGACAAGTTGGAAGAGATCGAAGAAATGATTACTACCAGTCCAAACTTATCGGTTCGACAAGGTTCTGTTCAGGCTGGTATTGGCAAAAGCAGTTATCATGTTGCCATGAATAAACTTCACTTGAAACCCTATCATCCAAGCCTAATCGTTGATCTGAACGAAGATGACTTCGACTGACGAAGCTAATTTTGTGAAATATGGCTTGAAAAATTTTAAAACGATCCTAATTTGATTGACCATATTTTTGAGAGCGATGAGGCCAGATTTAAAATGAATGGGATGGTTAATCAACACAACTACACGTACTGGTGCAGTGAAAATCCTCATATAAAATTCAACGTGCCAAACACAGGACAAGGGGTTATGGTATGGTGCGGATTAACTTCAAGTGGATTCTTCGGTCCTTAATTTTTCAAAGAAGCAGCTACTGGTCCTGCATACAAGCAAATGCTAGTCGACTACGCATGGCCTCACTATGCTGTTGTGGTGCGTGACTTGCTCGATGAAAAATTTCCAGGTCGTTAGATTGACAGACGTGGGCCTTTTGACTGACCGCATTGTCACCTGATTTGACACTGTGCCCCTTTTTGCTTTGGGGACATCTAAAGGACGTTGTGTTCAGGGAACCGTCTGATACAATTGCACAACTCCAGAACAAGATTGAACAAGCCTGTGCTTAGATGATAGATACAATGTGTCAAGAAGCATGTCATTCGGTGGTGTAACGTCTTCGTGATTGTTTGGACAACGAAGAACAATTTCTTTCGTATCAGTTTTATCGTATTAGACAATATGTTCAGTACATTGTAATTTCATAGTGTCATCTCATGATAACGATCTATGGTTAATAATAAGAATGATTTGCAAGTCATTCAGTGACTTATGGGATACCCTGTAGCTGTAGTAAATAAAGTATCGAGCTGTTTCTCTGTTTTTGTGTAAGAAAATGAATTGGAAGATTTATAGAAAATATTTTGTATTCAAATAGGATTTGTAAGTTTAAGTTTAATGAGGCAACCGAATATAATTCAAAGAGAACCCTTTCGTTTTATGAAAAACAATTCTTTCGCTGAAAATAAATACATAGATAGAAGTTGAGAACTAGAACAACATTTAATATGGTGATTTTGAAAGAAAAATACGTAAAATAATTGAAACTCTTTATGAAATACATTATGATAGTCAATATTTAATAGGGACTAATATAAGGAAAGAGATTGAAAACAAAAAAAAAACATGATAAAATGATTTGAAAATACATATATTTATCACCTATGCTGCTTTGCCTTATAAGGAAATAAATTAATCAAGAAGAAATTCGAAGAAACGATTTTTTGTATTCACTTTTCATGAATGTTTTCACATGAGAAATAAAATAGATGACAAGAGAATAATGAAAGTGAATTCAAATCATATGAAGAAATACGAACTAATTTATGTTGTGAAACAAGAAAAATTCGTTAATGATGTCCATGAGCGATGTTATTCTCTTGAACACTATTCATCTGTTGGCAATCGTAAAGAACGATTTCATTGGTAACGTTCTATCGATTTACATTTGTCTATAGTATTTCCGTTCAAATGAAATACTTCAATGATAGTATCGAAAGTGTGACGATTGAGTCGGACTTAAGTACGAGACTGATCAGTGTTTGCTCTTGAGGTTTTGACCTATCGGTAAACAGTAGAAATAAGATTATTTTTGATTTTTCTGTTTCTTTTTTATTTCAAATTGACTAAACACCAATTGGTCCTTTTGACTCAAAATTTATTCTGTGTCATTTCTAAGTCAAGCATAATATTATCGATCCATGCATATCACTTAAACAACTAACTAGAATTGTTGAACAACGACGATGATCATCTCATAGAAATTCTTTATATTCAATTTACCGATTTTGACTTACGATATATTTCAGGAGAAATTTGTTCATGCATTGTTGTTTATATCAGCTATCATAATCTTTTTTTTTCAGATAGCAACTGATATCTTGTCTGCATCGCAACAAAATAGGTAAACTGAACGATTTTAATTTTCGCATCATGTGATTATGGTTAGCTATTTGCAGGCAAATCATGCTGTCTTGATACGATTCATAAATTGAATGATCATCATCGCTAACAACACTGGCATGATAAAGACTGCAAGAAATTGTGTTGTACTTCGCATGCCAAAGGTATTCTGCTCGAGTGAATGTATGTTTTTTTACACATGTGTTAATCAAAGAGAAAATTGATCTGTGACGTTTCAGTAGTGTCGAAGCCAAACAGTCTATTGTTGCTATTCGTAAATATTTTCGAGTTCAACTAATCAAAAATGGCAAGATAATCATAGCTTTCATACCGCGAGACGGTTGCTTCAATTTCATAGATATGTGTGTGATGTACTCTTTATGTACAAACTAATATCTCTCTTGTTATTCATAGGAAAACGATAAAGTTCTGGTTGTCGGTTGGTGTCATAAAGGTCGTGCTACCGGTAATACTCCTGGTGTGCACTTCAGAATCATCAATGTAGCCAGTGTATCATTGTGGACATGGTATAAAGGAAACGAGAAATTATAAAATAAAAAGCTTCTAGTGGAATTCCTACAGGATTGAGATGTGAAACACAATGAAGCCTCGTCAATGGTTTCATCTTGAATCGAGCTTCTGCTAACATGGTGAAAGCGAGAAAACATACCCAACAAGAGAGAAAAACGAATGATGTTCATCAATTTCTGCAGAGGCCAACTCTTAATTATCCATTTTCCATTCAATGGATGCGTGAGTGATCTCTATCTAAATCTGCATTTTCTACAAGCAAATAGGGAAAATACTGACAGTGACAGCGAGTGTTGCGAAAAACAATAACAACTTGATAAATGTATTTAGAATTGACGGTTAACAATTTGTGATTATTAGACGAGACATTCCAATTATGAAATGATTTTGTACAAAGAAGAGTTAACGTTTTGATAACTACATTGAATAGTTTAGCTTCAAATTCCAAGAAAAGAGACATTGATAGAGAACTAAACATGTGTGCCTGTAAAGAATTTTCTCACTCATGAATGATTGTTAATTTGTCTTGAATACACATGAAAAAAGTCACCGTTCATTTCTAATCTTTTTCTGTCTTATGAAAACGAGTGACATATGAATGCATAGACTTAATTAGTCAAAAAATGAAGTATAAAAGTGTGGGTCTGTGTATTGCCGTGAATGTGGTTGTGGACCTATGTGAAGAGAGTACCGTAAGCTGCATCTCAAACTACACCCACACTCTTATTTTTACTGAATCAGTTAAATAATTTTTTTTTCGTCCGCTACATATTAAAAGAAACAATCGACAACTTTGTAGGATCAATAGATGCTATTATGTTTTACTTCTGAAACTGTTTATCTAGAAAATCATGATATTATCTCCAAGTCATATGTACTCCTAATAATTAACATGGTCTGATCGATACAGACTTCTTAAAAAATCAATTAAAATAATATTATGACGAAGTTAAAAGTATATTATTTATATATCTAATGCTGTCAGTAACGTAGTTGGTATTCAAACTAATGTTGATTCTATTTCAAAACTTCTATTATGCAGCAGCATTACCTTATGTTAAAGTTAATCTGACTCGATCAGAAATCGCTTAAAAAGATGCTATTTTTATTTCTACTCATAAATTTATTGGTGGATCATCGACACCACGTGGATTTTGATTTCATTGAGAGAAAATTTGAATCTATGTAAAAATGATTTTGTCTTTTTTTTTGTATTTAGGCGTTTTAATTGCTAAAAAGAACTTTTTACCAATGAAATTCCATCTGATGTTGAAGGTGGAACAATAGAATTTGTAATTCGAACGCGTATTGAATATGTTAAAAATATTAAAGCACATGAAGATGCATTAGTTGCAAAATTCTTTGCAAGATTTTGAAACTATCGAAAATAAATTAAAGTTCGATCATCAACTGTGCCTCGATTAGGCATATTTTCATTTCTTATTCATGTTATACAGACATTTTTACTATTAGTAAAAATTGCATTTCAATAATTTCTATTGATATTTTATAGTAAGATATTTATATGATTTCATAAAATCGTATAATATCGACCTCACGACATCCGACTATTTGTAAGATTTTATACAATCTTCGTAAGGTTTTCTTTACCTGATGACTTTAATATAACAAATAATATCAGACATATAAAGTCAATTTTTATACAACAATAAACTTTAAAAACTACGATAAAAGATAATTAATTAATATACTTAGATGAGAAATTCCACCGTACAATATGAATAAAAAAAAAACAAGAAAATCTTCTACATTAATTCCAAATCATTTTATTGATAATTACAATTGATATTACGTATGTGTGAAGAAGTGTTATCCATATTAACTTTCCTGAAATATGTTGTTTTTTTTTTAAACAACGGATGTTTAAATTTCGGCTTCCTGTTTGTGTAACATATCGTAGCATAGCAGACCTCATACCATCGATGCCATTCGTAAATGATTAGCAAACAGTTTCCCATTTCACATTCAATATCTAAAGAAGAAAAAAAAATTATATTTCTCTCTCTCTCTGTCTCCCTCTCTCTATTTCGTAGGTAAGCAAAATAATACATTAAGAATTTGTCATGTTCTATCAACAAAAGAAGAATGAACATCAAATGATAATAATGGTAGTGGTACTAGTGGGGTGTCATATTTACCTGGTATTACTAAACAGTCAACTACAGATAAAATAAAGTTTTTCATGAGAGAATATAAGTGATTGTTTTTTGTTTGTTCGTTAAAAATAATTAGAAACCTACTGTAAAACTTTATGATTGGTTTTTCTATTCATAATTATCTTTCATATGATTGGTAGAAAATCAATCTGTTTTTTTTTTTCTCTTTTTCTTTTGACGTTCATCATTTATGTGTGTGCGTGTGCTCCTCCCACTCACAAAAGAGATTAAATATTGTCATTAGTCTCTTTGCTTCTATCCTGAGAAGAGAGAGAGAGAGAGAGAGAGAGAGAGAGAAAAAGCGAACGACGCAGTAGATTGATTGTTTTTTTTTCTTCATTTTTCTCTCTCTCTCCCTCGGCGGTAAAACAAAAATTAAACGGCAAAAGAGAACGGATGTTAAACTTTGTCGAACGTGATTCGTTAACAAAACTATTTTGACAAAACTAGTCAAACGAACAATCAGTGAACGAAGACAACGATTGTTTACCTCTATATGATCATAATGTGATCGTGTGTTATACATAAAAACTTGTTATCCACTATTTATATATAGAAGCACGAAAAACCAATGATCGATATAAACAACGACAACATTATGCAAAATCAAACGTTTATTCATCAAATGCATACCAATGATGATACAAATATGATTAACAATGATTTTGACAGGTATACTATCGACATATTTGTGACAAAACAAAGCTGGTTAATTTTAATACTGCGGACTTAGGATTTTGGCGAATAGGGATGTTCATAATTGCAAAAACTGCTTTCAAGTCAAGTTAAAGGTCGATACTCAAGAGAGTTACCTTCTATCTTAAAGTAGTTTCATAAATTTATAACTTTCATAGTTAGAACTCAAGCATTCAAACGTATAGAGTTCTATTATTGTAATTGTATTTAAATTCTGTTTAGTAAGATTTATGTTTGATTAAATTTTGAAGTGTAGCTTCAGAATCGTTTTATGAACATAGCCAGACTTTAGAAATGAAATTATTGATGTAAAAAGTTTTTTTTTTGTTTTGTTATAAAGATAGTCTTTAGTTCTATTTGCGAGTAATATTTAGATGTATTTTAATCGTTTAATGATGACTGATCTTTTAACCACATTTTGAAAAGTAAGACTAAACACAGAACGTGACTTTCGCATGATATGATTGTTTTGTTTTTATTTTTGTTTTGTCTACAGACACTGCTACATGATAAATTATGAGTTTTTTTTTTGTTTAATTGTAAATCTTTTATTGTCAAATGAAAATATAGATCCATTTGTCTTGAAGAGAAGATAAGCTATGTAGCTAAATATTCAGCAATTTGTTTGTTTCATGATCCATAACTGTATGAAAATTTGTTCTGTATTGAAAACAGAATTGTAGTATTTTACTTGTTGTCATTGTTTCAATCATTACGTAAAGCCTGTTGACACTAGGAGAAATCTAGAAGGATACTATATGGGGAAGAATTCTTCTAGGTTTCTTCTAGTTTCAACAAGCCCTATGTAAAGACTGGGATTTCATCTCAAACGCCAGGTATCATTGTCGGGGATTCTCTCGTCAGAGATTGACAGCTATATTTCATAAGTTAAATATTTAAGGAAGGTATAAAGTTTGTGTGAATTTTTTTTTTTGAACTATTTTTTTTGTCAATAATCATTTTAAAAAAGATCACGTTACTATTTTGTATCTATATTTTAACCAAGATATGCATCTGAAGGTCATCCTATTCAATGAAATATTAATAGAACAAAAAATCATGTCTGAAATGAAGTGATTTCTGATTTCTATGATATTTTATCTAGATTTCATTTGGGAAGTTTATGAATGATAATCAATTTTTAGATTCAATCCACATATATTCATTTCGAAAATGAATCCTGCGAGATAAATAGAATTTTTCGAACTGTGATACTGTCTCTACTTGTCATATTTATATACATATGGGAAAAATCATTTCATAGCCGATGTGACTTTGAAAAATTAAAACAGATGTATCCCGGGATAAAAAACTTTCTTCAAGATAATTTTTATATGTTTCATGTATACTCAGTTACGTTAAAAAGAAAATCGACTTTGATTTCATGAATTTTAGTTTAAAAAAACTTCATAAAAATCAAAGTAAAATATAAGGTAGATGTATGTTCTATTTTGTCTCAAATGGTTCATATATCGATAGATGGGTCCCTCTTCAGGATATATATGCACGATGACTGTCAAACTATCAGCGCCCTCTCGGAAAGAAAAATATCAAATACACTATAACAACAGCATAAATAGATTTTTTTAATAATTTTGGAGAATTTTTTCTTGCATTTGCTATTAAGAATAATAAAAAAAAGTCACTATACCCTCTACTTTCTTTAATGAATTGTAAGAGTTCTACTTTGCAAAAAAAGAAACCTGCTCTTTTTAAGATTAGTTTTATTAAATTCATAACTGAAACTAATTTTATATATTTTTGCTTTGACAATAACATCTCACAAAAGTGAAAAATATTATTTTTAGCTAGTACTTTTTCTTTCTATTCTTCAATAATAATAGAAATATTTAAATCTATATATATTCTCTTAGACGAGTATTTTCAAATGATTCGCATGCAAATTTGAAGCCCAAAGAATTTTATTGTAAAAAGAATACGGATATTTTGTTCGACACGCGTTTCATTCATATATTGCTTGTAATAATTATGTTGACTTTTTCTTAATCTATGACTAGATCGATTGATCAATGTCTCTTTTCATAGAAAGTCTATATTTACTTTTCATCGTCGCATATACAGGTAGCTCTCTCTCTCTTTCTCTTTTTTTCAATTGACAAACATTCTCTGATGTGTTAATATCAAAAAAACAAGATTTAACAATATATGCAAAATACCTTTTCCTTTTATGCACAAGAAGAACATAAAAAACAAAGGTAGACAAAAAAAAAGAACAATAAAATATTTCAAGTAATTGAATTATTAGTATTTTTCGATACAAGAAAAAAAAAGAGAAGAATATTATATTCGTTTGTTGAGAGATTGAGCTACCGCTTATTGTTTTTTATGCTTCAACCTGTTGTTGGTTCATCTTGTTAATCTCATCCTTAATTCCTTTCTTTATTCATCATTGTCGGTATACATTCGATTGATGTCAAAAAAGTTAACATTGTTTTGTTTTTTTTCTTATTGTTATTGTCTATTGAACAAATCAATCAAAAATAAAAAAGAAGTAATAGATGCTACTGTAATATGAATAATATAAAATATTGATATAGCAGGCAAATAAGCTATTCATCTTCATATAGAACTTATCGAAGTTTAGGCATGCTCAAATGATAAAGATATTAGATTTATAAGGTCAATTATATGAGAAGCATACGTCAATTTGCCATTTCAAGTATAGGTTTTTTTTTTGTATAAAATTTCTTGAAGTAATTCCGTTATGCTGAAAATAAAATATGACTTTTATGAATTGTGTAAGTGTATAATTGGTCTAAGAAAATTTTGTTAGTTTCATAAATAACTTTTACGACAAAAAAATCTCATAGTGGAATCAAAACATTTTCCTATTACATTGACAAATTCTTATAAGTCATCGCTTACACTTACATAAATCTTTAATATTCGAGTATAGAAACTTTATCAAATAAAAAAAAAACAGAATACTTCGCACTCTGATCGAATAACAGCAAGTCGATGTATAATACAATTCATAGATATGGAAGAGAGAGAGAGAGAAAGGAAAAAAAAAGAACGGGTATTGATCACATCAACGAATAGAAATGCGAGTATAACGGACATAAATAAAACAAATCTTCTCAGTAGAAAGAAAAAGAGAGTAATAGAAAGAAAAAACGACAGACATCTCATATGCATAGCAGCAGCAACGGATTAATAAACCGTTGTTGTTGTTGTTGTTGATTTATTTACTAATCAATTTGAAGACAATTTCTTCTTTTTTTTTTTTTCTTGTAAGTAATTTTTTTTTCTCTATAACAAGCATTGAATTTCTTCATAGAATTGAGCCAATTAATAGTAGAAAAAAAAAAAAAATGATTGTCGCTTTGAAATAATATATAGAAATGATGTGCAGCAATATATGCGCGTGTCAAATGAGATGGATGCGTTCGAGTAGTATCTCTCAAAATTTATAGTTAACAATGCTAATTTATTTCCTCATGTCTCAGTCTCGTTATTCGAAATAGAGTCATTCGTTTTTTATAACAATCAGCACGTCTATCTACTATGTGACAGGTAAAAGTACAAGTCTATTGAAAATATTATATACGAAAAAAAAAAAAACTAAAATAAAATCTCTAAGAGAAAGACACCTCCTGTGGTTCGTGAAAAAAAAAACAATAGATCGATGATTGTTCGTTAACTTATCGTGACACCTTTTCTAATTTTCAATTCTTTTTCACAGATTAGTGTTAGTGATTTGTGATTAATTATTCTTCTTCTCACTATTGCTTTTTTTTTTTTTGTTTTTTTATTAAATAGAATTGAAGCCATGAAAGAAAAATCGAAAAATGCAGCACGAAGTCGACGTGAAAAAGAAAATGCTGAATTTTTTGAATTAGCAAAACTTTTACCATTACCACATGCAATTACTGATCAATTGGATAAAGCATCAGTTATTCGTCTTACAACAAGTTATCTTAAAATGCGTGCTTTTATACCCGAAGGTAATCTAATGAGCTAGAACAACTTTCCATATTCTACCCACTAAGATGATGTCATTGACACAATATCGACAATTTTAACATACTCATTCATCAAATATTGTTATGGATCGTTGTGTTTTTGAAACCATGACTAATAGCATATCTTCTTGATTACATAGATGAATAGGACTCGATTGGAAATTTTTACTGAAGTTAACTTTTTTTTTTTGGTTCTCCAGGATGACATAAGTTATGAATAATTGTATTTCACTTGTTTGAAGTTATTGACGTTCTTTTTGTTTATATTTACATCCTGAATTCTATTCTATTAAACACAAGCGAACATCAAAAATGTATATATAAATATATATATATATATGATATTCTATAGACCATTGTTTTTTTAAAAATGTTTATATTTTTGATAATGTCATTCGTGAAAAATAACACTAGAATTTCCATCGTTTTTTTGTTTTTAATTTTATTTGAAAATCAATAATAGATATGATTAGATAAGCGACGGAAGAGGTGTATTCATTTTAATTAAATTAAAAGAATTCTTTTTCTCTCTCGTGTAATTTGATAGAGAGAGAGAGGGAGAGAAAGAGGAACAATTAGAATGGCAAGGGTTTGTTTGCTGAGCATGACAACTTTATATATTAAAAAAAAAAATGAAATTATATTAGTTCCAATAGCTTTTTCTTCTCGTCTTTACTTTGATCAGATCAGTTTGAAAATGAATCCGGATGTTTTTTCCCGGTAACGCATCAGGAGTAGAAAAAAAAGTTCACACATAGATGATGAGCTTTTTCGTTACCGCTATTTACATGATTAAAAATGGAAATCGATATATATATATATATAGGTCTTGGCGGTGTATGGGGTTCCAGATCTTTATCACAAACAGCAATTGAACGTGAAGTTAATTCACAATTAACACAGGTTTGAAAATAAAGATCTTTTTTTTTTTCTTTGAATAATTAAAATTTGTATTATTCTTAGATTTTGGATGGTTTTTTATTTGTTCTTGGTCCTGATGGTAAAATAATGTATATATCTGAAACGGCATCAACACATTTAGGTTTATCACAAGTTGAATTAACAGGAAATTCTATATATGAATATATTCATCCAATTGATCATGAAGAAATGGCTAATGTATTAACAGTACCATTACCAACATATTGTACAAATAATAGTGAATATGAAATAGATCGATCATTTTTTATACGTATGAAATGTGTTTTGGCTAAACGTAATGCTGGTTTAACAGCAAGTGGTTTTAAAGTCATACATTGTTCGGGTTATCTTAAAATAAAACAATTTAATCTTGATACATTATCATGTTATAGTTCAACAAATAATTTAAATAGTACAGAAAATTGTTATCAAAATGTTGGTCTTCTTGCATATGGATATTCATTACCAAGTTGTTCAATAACAGAAATACGTCTTTATTCTAATATGTTTATGTTTCGTGCTGGACAAGATTTAAAATTATTATTTCTTGATTCAAGGTAATATAAGACAAACAAACAAACAAACAAAAAAAATTATATATTCGTTTTAGAGTAGCACAAATAACGGGATATGAGCCACAAGATTTAGTTGATAGAAGTTTGTATCATTATGTACATACACAAGATTTAATGGCATTAAGATGGGCTCATCAAATTTGTAAGTATATTGAAAATAGATTCATTTAATATGAATTTATTCATTTTAGAATAAGTCAAATATTGTTTTCTCATTAAGTTCATGAAACAATAAGTTTGTTCTGAAAATTTTACAGCTGCAAAATTGAATAAAGTCAAGTTAGCGATATGACATAGGTTGACTATTTCAGGATAGGAGATCTTAAAAATATGTCGCAAATTTTGATAATACTAAAGTAAACATATGGGAGTGTCTTTAGTGCTAGAAAAAAAAATATATATAAAGCAAAAGCTTTTTCTGTGCATATTTTTGCTGAATATATTTTTTATAAAACGAAGAAGAGATGTGAACTGATAGAGGACGAGTTAGTGCTTGTGGTCAAGGTTTATTGTTGGATGCACACATTTTAGAGAAATTTATACAACTGATTTAACCCTTTGAGGCCCAGTGGGATATATATTTCCCACCTTGAGAATTTTGAAATCTTCGAGTTTTCGAGAATCTTGGAGAAATATTTTCAATATATGTTAGAAGCTAGCAGAGCTCCGTACAAGATTGATTGGATAATAGAGTGTATAGATGACATTGAAAAACGCACCTTGTGAAGTTTTGACCCCAGGGGGGGGGGGTACTTCTATCGAGAGTGTGCCAGAGTTTGCATCGACTTCACCGCAATGGAATGAAACTNCAGATTTGGACTTGTAATTGTAAAATGTTTAGAAAAAAAGATTTTGTTGAATAAAATATAGTTATAGCACTAAGATTTTGATTATTTTCTTTTTAAGAATTTATCTCTAGTCAGATTCTAATTTTGCCCGGGCAGAATTAGAATTCCAATTTTGCCTGAAAAAAAACTGGTCAATATTAGAATTCTGATTTCGCCCGGGCAGAATTAGAATTCCAATTTTGCCTAGGCAAATTCCGAATTCGCCCGAATTTCAATTTTACCTACAACATATACATATATTCTTATGTTTTAGATGGGAACAATTTCCAATTACTGTTGATTCTCGTAGTGGTCATTCATTAATTGGTCATGGTTCATCATTGTATATTATTGGTGGTCGTGCTGATCATCTAATTCAACATTATACTGGTTTACCTGTTGAAAATCCAATTGTATGTAATAGTCTTTATTCCGATCTCAAACAAATGATGAAATCAAATATAATAACTCCAATGAAAAAATTACCATCAACTCGAAAAGATCATACAAGTCTTGCATGTGGTCCTGATTTAGCAATTATCTATGGTGGTGAAACATTTGATGGAAAATTACGTGAACCATCAAACGAAGTATTTATTGTCACACTTGGAACTCATGAACAATGGTATAATCTAGGTCAAATTGAGTTTGGTCGACAAGGTCATACAATGGTTTGTTTAGATGATCGATTAATTGTACATGGTGGTCTTGGAAAAAATAGTGTGTGTAATGAAACATTTGTTATTGATCTCATCAAATAAAAATTGTAATTTTTTTGTTTTTTTTTATGTATAGAAAATTTTTATTCAAGCATTTAATAAAAAGATATATATTTTTTTAGTAGAATACGAAAGACATGGAAGAAATAAATGGTAAAATCATTTTAAAAAGATAATAATATGGAAGGAATAAATATTCATTCAATACGAGCATTTATATGTGATTCAGGTTTGATATCACAGACAAGTGTAATTATACGTTCAAGTAAATCATTTTTAGTCATTTCATATTGAGTTCTTAATGATGCTATTTGTATTTGAGTTTGTTTATTTGATTCTTCAGTCATTTGTGCTCGATTACCCAATTGCTATTAAAAGAAAAAGAAACAAAATTAGAATGTATAAATATAGAATTTCATTTACTTGTTGTTCTGAAATTTTAAAGCGTTGATCACGTTCACTTTTGAATTGTTCTATTTCAGATTTAGCTTCATTTTGAGCATCTTTTATACGTTTATTTTTACGTTTTCGAGCTTCTTCAATAAGTTCTTGAGCTTTTTTCTCAGCAGCAAGTAAATCAGAAATACCTTTTGATTGAAGCATTTTATATATTAATTATAACTAATCTGAAATAATGAATAAAATATACTTATTAGAATTCGACAGTTATCGAAAAAAAAAAAACTGAAACCATTAAATCATCAAATAGAAAAAATTCTTAAAGATGTTGAAAAATTTTCATTTCATGAGATGAAAGATAATTCTAATATTGTTTTGTTTAAGTATTGAAATAGTGAAAATTTCTCAAAATAGATTACAAAATTTTCGTATCTATCTAAGAATTTAATAATTTCAGTTCTCGGAAGCTTTTCAAAACTAGCGAACTTTGACTTTCACTACAACCGATGCAAGAAGACTAAAACAAGTTTTCATTCGATAGCAATTATTTCGTTTCTACAACCACGCAGCCTATTTTTTTGAGATTCTGTATAATTCTTCGAATATATGAATCACCTTCAATTGTTAATAGTTTGCGCATTCCTTTACATGTATATAGTAGAGTTAGGAATCTTTAAAACAAGTTTTTTTAATGTCCTAGATAGAAACTTTTCTGATCTCGGTTCAGTAAATCGAAAAATTTTCTTAAAACTCATTGGTCTTCAATAGTATAACAGAATGTATTTTAAAAAAAAACTGCGTTTTTTGGAAATAATTGAAATCATTAAAGGACTTTTATCAGACTCTTGAATACAACGTCGTTTAGAAACTAACAGAGAGAATTCAATCGTTTCTCATAACAATCACGATTATTCCTACCGGCTACCAGATATTTCTATTAAATAACAAATGATGATTTTGTCATCAGCCCGCACCATATCTTCAATTGAAGCCTCAGTTATTTGATTATACACAGCATCCAGAGTTTGTAATCATCACAAACAAAAAAAATGCAAGTGTAATAAGGAGTGACCAAAATGGTTAGTTGTTCTTCTTATCTCTACATGACTAAAAGATAAGCATTATTCGATTGGCTCATTTTTTTTTATCACATAATGATGTCGCTCATTTTTAGTTTTATGAATAAACAAAATAATTCTTTTTAATTAAATATTCCAATAAAATAATTCATTTGAATGTTTTCGGATATATTTTTATGTATAAATTTTACTTCTATTTGTTTATGGAGGCCCAAGAATAACGACAATCGATGGCGACAGTCCATCTATTCATTTTATTTATCTTTTATAAGCACAATCGTATACTAATAGTAAACTACTGAACTTTTCTTTCAGATAATATGGGTCGAGTAATTCGGGCACAGCGTAAAGGTGGTTCGGCCATATTTCGCGCTCGTACTTTCCATCGTAAAGGTCCAGCTAAATTTAGATCTTTGGATTATGCAGAACGACAGGGTTATTTACGTGGTGTTATTAAAGTACGAAAAAAAAAATAAAATAAAATAAGCATTAAAATTTTAAATTCAAATATTCATTTATTTCAATTAGGATATTATTCATGATCCGGGTCGTGGTGCTCCACTTGCTGTTGTACACTTCCGTGATCCATATCGTTATAAAAAACGAAAAGAATTAATAGTTGCTGCCGAAGGCATGTATACCGGTCAATTTATTTATTGTGGAAAAAAAGGTAAGAGAAAAAAAAATATTTATAAACAACTTATACATGTTATTTCGTCTTGTTCAGCTGCTTTAACAATTGGCAATGTTATGCCATTAGGACAAATGCCTGAAGGTACAATTATTTGTCAAATTGAACAAACTACTGGTGATCGTGGAAAATTAGCTAAAGCATCGGGTATAATTTTTTTTTTTTTTCTTGACAAGAAGATGTAAAATTTATTTTAAATAATTATTCTAGGTAATTATGCAACCATTGTTTCACACAATCCTGAAGGTGGTAAAACAAAAGTTAAATTACCATCAGGTGCAAAGAAAACATTAGCATCAACAAATCGTGCTATGGTTGGTAAGTATATTATGTTTGTTTGTTTTTTTTTGAATAATATTTAAATGTATGCAAAATGATGAATGATAGTTTCTGACATTCAGAATGATCATTAAAAATATATCTAGAGGCTTTTACTGATTGCATACATATTTGATTTTGAAAAACACAAAAAAAAAAAATAATTATAATTTCTTGTTTTTAGGTATTGTTGCCGGTGGTGGTCGTATTGATAAACCAATTTTGAAAGCTGGTCGTTCATATCATAAATATAAAGCTAAACGAAAATCATGGCCTAAAGTTCGTGGTGTTGCTATGAATGTAAGGCATTTTTATTTTATTTTTTTATACAAAATAAAATTTTTTTTTATTTGTTTAGCCTGTTGACCATCCATTCGGTGGTGGTAACCATCAACACATTGGTAAACCATCAACAGTCAGTCGTTATGCACCACCTGGTAGAAAAGTTGGTCTTATTGCTGCTCGACGAACTGGTCGTATACGTGGTACAACACAAGTGAAAGAAGATTAATAATAATATTAATAATAAGATCTATTTGTTTGTCATCCGTTTTTATATATAAGTACACACAAGAAAATTTATTGGTTGTTGTTATTGTTTTTTTTTGTTTTGTATACTTATAACTATCATCAAGAATAAAAAGAAAACAACACACGACAACAACCAAACGAGCTTTGATAAGTCTCGGTGAGGTTTAAATTTTACAATAGTGAATAAGAGTGAAATTATTATCACATATATATATCTAGTCAAGGTCTTTGATTTTTCAAAATTTCAGCTCTCTAGTTAAAACTAATAAAAATACATGAATTTTGGTATTTGATGTTTGTGGCATTTTTATTTCGAAGAAAGTTAAATTATAATAAAACTCAATATATACGAATATATTCTCGTATTGTTTTCTATGATCAATTGTAATTGATGATAAAGTATTTCGTTTAGTACACACTCTACACATGTTCAATTCTTCGTATATCAATAAATTTAGCATTGTCATATTCATTAAATAATTGTGCTATGAACCGCGTGATCAATACTCCAAGTTGTTTTGAAATTCAATACAAATTGTTTACATTCTTTTCTGTGTTTTCGTAACTGATGAACATTGAAGACGAAATTAATCATTAAATCTAAAAGATTTTAGATATAAATGCATTCCTATGTAATTAAAATAATCGTTAGTCGATCTATCATGATTGACTACATAGTAAAAATATTACAAGAAATCTAGTACGACAATTTACATATGTTAATTTTGTTCATGCATTTCAGCACTAGTTTTAACTAGAGAATTGAAACTTTGTAAGATTAAAGACTTTGGTTAGGTATATACGTGATAAAAACGCCAACCTTTGACGTCAAGAAAAGATCCTTTTATTCCAGTTCGGATCGAACTTCAAACTAATGAGGCATATTGTCATATCGTTTTCGGAAGGGAATTAATGGAATTTTCTACAGCGAGGTAATCCTACATGTGACGATTTTTCTCACTACCTGATAATATTAAATTACCGTATTTCTTTGTATAGAATACGGAGATATGCAAATGTAATGCTGAGCTATGTTAATTGCTTTCTCTGTCGAAATATGATCGTTGCTTCTTAACTTTGACTTTCTTTGCATGCTTTGTATCGATTCTAACATCCTGTATTGACTAGAGCTCTCTTTATCAAGTCTGATGCTTCATATCGATTATATCTCCATGTCAATTGTATGAGATTATCAAGTCAATCTATACCACCATGGATAGTTTCACGACATTTTCTATTTTTGATTTCTCTGATGGGAAAGAAGAAACAGCATTCAACAAGATGGTGTTACATTTCTAGCTATACAGAAGATAAAATTACTGTTATTTTTGTCCACAAACATTTGCATTATCCTCAACTATCTATGACTTTATTAAAGTTCTTTTTCAAAAATTTTACTTTGTTAGTGTAAAAAAAAAACAGTTAAGGGCTTAAATAAGTTTTATTGACATAAATGAAAGTATTTCTATTAATGTTAAATATCGGAGAGTATTAAATGAATTTAAATAATAATTTATTTTTGGAATTGATTATTTATGAAAAACTTTTGATTGATAAATATCTGAAAAATAAATCTGCTAACGAAACAAAATAAAATATTTTTATAAAAGAATTAAAATCTATTCACTTTTTTTAAATATATGTTTAGATTTCTATGATGAACAATCATGATTACATAGCGATAATTATGTCATTATTAATTACGGAAATATTCAATTAGATAAGAATAATTATCAAGTATAAAATAATCATAAAAAAAATTAATTTGTTATAGGTTAATACAACATAACTATGATAAATATAATACAACATATATTTATACTCTAAATACTTCATATGATTATGGATCAATTATGCATTATGAAAGAGATGCTTGGTTCATCAAATGGTCTACTAACAATTGCAGCAATTCAACCAAATGTTACAATTTGACAGCGATATAATATGAGTACAACTGATAGACAAGAAGTCAGATTATTATGCAATTGTTTACCAACATCGTGTTGAGATCAAGTAAATCTATAGTTTTTCTTTATGAATATAAGGAATAATAACATGATTTAAGTGTCGTTGAATCATTGTTCAGCGGAAGTATGTTTTTATTCGATTCATTACGGCAAAAGACCGCTTAGTTGTGGTGGTCGCAACAGGAATTGTTCAGCCACTAAAATTGAAAATGTATCTTAAATAGAAGTTTGAAACAGCCGTTAAACTGTCGAGTTTTAACAAAAAAATAATTCAACGTCGATATAGATGCCAATGAAATCTAATAAATATCTCCTAGACACTAGTTGGTAGTAAAGAAAAAAACTGAACTAATCTTGTAACAATGCATCATCTGTCAGAGCATGAAAATTAAACAATAATGAAAACTTCATACATTAAATCGACCCTGCTCAAGTCTAATGGCTCTGTCGCCTATGATTAGGAATCAGTTGACGTACAACTCGAACAATTATAATTCATATATGGGTGAATCCGCCGGGTTTCTACCACTTTTGTAGAAAAAATTTTTTTTCACGATTTTGATAGTCTAGCTAGGCGGGGCATAGTCGAAAACGGTCTGAGGTAGCAATTAAAATTTTTTTGAACACAGAAACTATGGGGATCCACATTGTTTTTTAGGAACCCTTCACACATGTATGTATCTACGAAGTAATTTTCATAAATATACTTTCTATAATTANCAGCGCGCGCGGCGCTCCCCTCCCCGCCCGCGCCCACCACCGCGCCGACCTCCTACACCCACGCACACCCACGCCCACCCCCACACCCACACCCACACCCTCCGTTTTTCGACATTTAATCGTCTATCTGTTTTGACTCAGCATCATTATTCAACTAAAAGCTATTTCAATATTAGATATTACGTCAGTCAATATGATGCGTCATTAAATGTTAACGATAGAAAGAAGTTTTTCAAAAATCTAAGTAGACATTGAATTATTTTCAAAAAGTATTGGGATTTCGTTTAGAAGTCGACTTTTGTTCTATAGTAAAACTGAACAAATAATATACATGCATTAATGTCTCAAAAAATTTCAAAAAACTACCAGAATTGTAGTTTTCGTGAAACAAAAAAGATCAGTTTTATTAAAATTTTCTTGTTATTTGACAAAGAAATGATTTTGTCAAATAAGAACGATCAATAAACATTGCATAATTATCAAACAACAAGAAAGGCTTTAAGTAATATCTGGTTTATATATTAGATTGTAAAGAACGGCACAAATTCAAAACAATGCATGATTGGTGAGCCAGAATAAATAAGTATTTTTTATTTCTTCAATAACTTCGTCAGTTTTGAACTGATCGAATCAAACTTTGCTTATATTAGAATTACCGTTTTATGCTCTACAAAACTCTATACAAACGGGTTTTCCACTGCGAAATATGACAAACAAATAGATCAGAAACTCAAGACATCTAAAAGTATCAACTTTGAAAAGAAAAAATTATTCGTTCGAATTTGAAAACTTTCACGGCAATATATAAAAAAGCTGAGTCATCCATTTCGACGCGCATAGAATTGTCTATCAGAATCATTGATTAAACAAATTTTTAAATAAAGCCTTAGAGCACCAGACAGTATTTTACTTTTTTAGTTTTTTCGAAAAAGACCAATTTCAATTGAAGTTTTTGTCCGTTTGACGAAAATACTCGTAGTTCCGCGAAAAATGATCTATTTTTCAAAAATTTCCTTTTTACTTCAAAGCAAGGAGTCTTTACTATCGCGTGCATATGCCTCTGGAGTACTAGCATATTGTGTGTAGGCTCACGTCACAGCAGAACATGAATATTGTCATTTAACGGTGCTTTGAGAAACACTTAAGTTTTATCCTGTTAATCAACGAGCATTTTTTGCAGTGTGCCGAAAAGAGCAGATTTCAAAATACTGGAACATGAGTAAACTGTAAAAGAGGACACCGTTTCAGCTGTTCAAAACGTCATAGAAAACTCCAATGATGTGTCGTTGAATTTTGATACTTTTAGACGTCCTGAGTTTCTGATCTATTTGCTTGTCATACTTCGCTCTAGAAAAACTGTTTATATAGAGTTTTGTAGAGCATCGAATGACGATTCTAATAAAAAAAGTTTGGCTAGATCGGATCAAAACTGACGAAGTTATTGAAAAAATACAAAATACTGATTTAATCAGGGTCACTCGTTATTCATGATTATTGAGTCAATCTTTTATGTAAATTTGACGATAGATTATTTTGAAGGTATCTGGAGCTGCTCTTCAGACAGTTGTTGAAACCTTCGCTCTGCTTCTTGCTTGATCATCACTTGTTGAACATGAGTTGGTAGACCCGGATTGAGACTCAAAGCGTAAGGCAACAGTGTTTTGTGTATGTCTTCAAAATCAACCATAATTTTGATGAACATCATGTCGTCTCGTACATAGGAATTTCCTTCCTGTTGAATCGTTTCCAATGAGAAAAATTTTGGTATACCACTGGCTATATTCATATCCGATCGAGGTCGCTGAAAACTACTCGATTGAATGTCTGGTCGAAATGAATCAATAATATGTCGCTGTGCAGGCGTTTGATCGTACAAACAAAATGTGACTTTATAGTTGAACGGATATTTGAGAATCGGATCGTTTACACTTCGCATAAGCACAAAAAAGAGCGACATATGTGTACGACGAGCGTTTCCATCACCATTTAAATAAAGACGAGCTCTTATTTTATAGCCAGTTGGGGATGAATAAAATGGAGGTGAATAAATAGATGTTTGTCTTTCAGACTGTGCATCAACTAGAAATTAAGCAAAAAATAATCTATGAAGAAGAAGAAGAAGAAGAAGAAGAACAGAAGGAAGTGTAAAGCAATTTAAGGAATCGAAATCATTTACAGTTCATTTCGTCAATACATCAATAGATTAATCATACATTGATTCGAGAGTAATTATATATTACGTTGAATATAATGTTCGATCATATATGTATTATTTGTCGATGTTATAGAAACCGTATAACATCTTATTATTGAATTATCTGTTCGAAAGAATATTTCATTTCTATGACCCACCATAAGACTAATTGTTCAACTTACTCATTTTTTCTTTAAAGTTTGTAATTTTCCATACAAATGTTCCATCATATACAACATATTTCAGATCATTGAGTTTTTGTTGGATTGATGTTATATCTTGATTGAGAATATTTTGATTATATTTCACTCCTTCTAAAAAAACATTCGATTCTTCAATCGATAATTTAACTTTCGGTAGTTCTTCTACTAATGTTGGAAGTGTAGTTTGAATTTGAAGTGATACATTGCCTAGACGTTGTTGATCATTGTTCAATGTCTCGATGCCACATGACAAGATATTGAGCATTTCATAAAGTTCTTGTAATTGAGTTGTAGCTGGATTACAATCTTCTGCAGTTGTTATTCGAGAAAGATCATTATCCATTTGTCTATCGTTTAATTGCAATAACATTTGACGAACAATTTTGGTTATGATGTGTTGATGTTGTTCAGTTAAATAATGATCTTCTATTTCGGCACGGATAATCTCAAGAACAAGAATTTTCAGATTTCGATTTCATCTAGAGAACATTCATACTTGTTCATTACAACCAAACTTTTTCAATATACAATCAACAATCAGTTTCTGACATTCGAAGACTTTATGTTCATTGCATTTGTTAACTGAATTGAATTCTTCGCCACAATATTCGCAGTTCAAGTTTGAATGAGATTCATCAAGATGCTTCTTTTGAAAAAAAAAGGATAGAAGATTCAGAAATAAAATTAATATACAATAAATTACTTGATAATTATTTAAGACACCAGTCCATTCGCAAAAAAAACAATCAATAGGTATTGATTTCATATCATTTTTAAAACCTCGATCAAGTAGGATCTACAAAAATCAAATATATTTTCTCTTTAATTATGAATAGATATCTGACCTCGATTCGTGATGATTCAGATTTGCATTGTTGACATTTAATTGTCACTCTTTAAAAAGAATAATGAAGAATAATACTAAAAATTAATAATAAAACTTGCTCATGTTGAGTATCAAAACATGTTTGACACTGTCGATGACCACATTTACTCAATTGTACAGGATCCCGTAGTATCAATGAGCACACAGAACAAATATACTTTGTATCAAGAAAATGTGCATTTTTTGCATTGATGCCCACCATTATTTTTGTTTAATTAAGATAAAACGAACGTTCAATTTTAGTTAGATATAAAATCGATTGCTTTTATTCTGTGTTTTTTTTGTCGTTTTCTTTCTAGATCAATATACAAATAGATAAAAATTTTGAAAACTATCAATAGAAATTAAACAAGTTTGCTTTTTAACAAGTCAACAAAAAGCTACTAATCCTTTGAAATGAGGAGACCTAAAACCAATGTATCTAGAATTCAAAAATTAGTATTAAAATACTATTAGGATTTGAAATTTTCAAAATATAAAATAGTGAGGAGTTCGAAATAAGGTATGGGAAAAAAGTTCGCGACATTTTCTTATCGATATTAATAGAAAAATTTCTAAGAACTTTTTTTTCATATAATATGCTAAAAGATGCAGCGTGAAAAGCTCTACAATTTGCATAAGACCGCTTTTTTTACAGTTGCACTTTTTGTTTTCAAAATCGTCAAAACTTCGAACGACCAAATTTCGACGCTTCGAAAAGATAACACGAACGAGAAATTATCTTTTTTCTTATTTTATCATTTCATTACCTGTATATATTGTAGAGCTTTCTACGCTGCATCTTGTGGTATATTTTGTTTTTTTTAAGAAAACATATTAGGAGATAAAATGATGAAATAAGAAAAAAAGAAATGTCTTTTGGGTGTGGGTGTGGGTGTGGGTGGGTGTGGGTGTGGGTGTGGGTGTGGGTGTGGGTGTGGGTGATAGAAAAAGAATAACCCATACCAACATTCGCAGTCACACCCAC
>CAJNSZ010000729.1:0-54755 GCA_905329745.1 Rotaria sp. Silwood2 | reverse complement strand
GGTATGTCTGTAATGTTCTCTTTCGTTGCTATGGTCTGTAATGGTAGCCTGTCTGTAAGGGGAGGGGTGGGGGGAGGGGGGAAGCCGCAAAAACTGGAACTTAAAACTTCCACTCACTATTTTCTTCGAAAACATATGTGAGTTCCACAAAAAAGAGTACGTTCTTATTTATAAATATTGTAAATACAAACTGTATTTTTGAATACTAAATGTTACATTTTATAGACGACTCTTCAAGCTGAAAAATCTCTACGAAAAGGTTTTTTTCAAGAGTTCAAAAACCAGTTCTGAATGATACAAATCTTTATCGAAGATCACAAGGTGAGGGTAAAATAAGAAAAACTATTCTAAGACATAAGCAGGCCTCTGGAAAACTTGTTTTGGGAAGAAAATTTCTCGAGTGCCAGTCTTGCTGAAAATTTCATGATAAATAGAGTTTGCAACGTGGAGTCTATTCTGTAATTCTTGATTTTGTTTGTCACAAGGTTAGTGAATTATTCACTAATTATTTTTTAATTAATAGCCTAATGAAATTTAATTTCGTACGAGCTAAACGAGTCAATATTTTTACATATATTTGTCAAATTGACGATGATCATGACATGTTTTCATTGCTTTAGCATATAGTAACTATAGAACATTGCTGTTTTTTTTACTTTGATTCATTATAAACAGACTATTGATTACTAATATTTTCGAAAAAAATAACATTTTTAACCGTTTTTTATATGCTTATACTTAGTTTTATTATAATAATAATTGTAAATGAATTAGACAAAATCAAAGCTTCGACCTTTATTCTCTTTGAAAATCATAATTCCCTTAATTACTGTAGACGCCTTCCATCAAAGAAAAGTTAGCCGTACATGATAGCCACGGATATATGAATATATTCTCGTCTTGAATTGATGTATAAAGGAAGAATCTGAATTGTAACTGAAGAACATTGCACATGTTCGAGTCAAACGAGAGGTCTCCCTGACAAACTACTCAACTTAAAATATGAACTGCTTATGACATGAGTCAACAATTTAACGTCTCAGCAGACTTTACCTTTCTCTTTTTTTTTTGCCATAATTTGATAAAGCTCGACAAGCCACATAAGAAAACGTTTGATGAGAAACGTCCGCGATACTATTATTTTTAAATATAGGAGAAAACAGATCCTGCTGACGATGGAACTTCTCCTCCACATGTCAGATCGCGTATCGACAGAGACAATGTTCATATGATGAGTACTAGTGAGTAATTGAAAAGTTCAGAAAGGTTTGGCTTTTGAGGTTTCCGTCCGTTGAATATCGAAATTTTACTGGATTTTTCAAATAACCTGAGGGGACTACAGGTTTTTGTTGAAAAATTCAGTTAAATTTTGATATCTCATGAATAATGACCCGACAAAAACAAAGCGTTCTAAACTTTTATATTACTCACTAATACTCATAAAATAAACATCGTCCCCATCGAAAAGTGATTAGACGTTTGAAGAAGTTCCTTCGTACGATGTTGGATAACATATATTGTAAATAAATTAAAATTCGTATATCTCAGTCCGCGAACGTCATTAACAACTCATATTATAAATCTGTTCGTTTCTCGGTGAGGGTTTTAATCTGACCAAATATGTTCAATAATCTTTAGTTACTACAATACACAACCTTTGCTGGTTAGTAAAACTCTTAAAGTCTTTCTTAAAAACCGATCCTGGGCAAAGTGCATTCAAATCGCATGAAATTTTCAGATCCAAAATTATCTATGAGTCCTCATTCAATGTATTCAATTTTTTTCTAATTGAATGTAACAAATTATCAAAAATTTGCACACAAAAGAAAATGTCAAATAAAAATTCATATCGTTTATGAAAGATCAAACCTCAAGCTATTATCTCAATTTCAATTTTTCTAATAAAAATTGACATTTTATTCTGGTAGGGGAGGCGTAAAATTCAATTTTTAATCCTAAAATTACTGACACATCATTATTTATCGAACTTAAGATATCATTAAAAAGAAAGCTGTTATTGTTTTTAAAACTCTTTTTTTATTTTAAAAATCACATTACACACCGACACATAAATAAACAATAATCAAAAAATTTTATTAGTCTTTTTTGCCAGTTGATTCTTTTGTTGTTTCAGTAGATGTTTTTTTTCCTGGAATATTTTCTCGAAATGCCACAAATAAAAACGCAATTAATACAATATGAACAACGATAACAGCAACAATAGCTGAATATGTATAACTATTACGACTAGATACTTTAAATATACCTTCAAATATATAATCTTTTGCAATAAAAAATGATGCTAATGGTGCAACTGTCATTAATAATGTAAAAAAAAGCATTTTACCAAAGACTATCCATACAGCTGATTCATTATAATTATCTTCATATTGAATTGGTGTTTCAACGGTTTGCGTAGGTTGAATAACTGATGTTCGTTGCATCTAAAAACAATGAACTCATTAATTTTTCTATCATTCATTTTCTTTTCTAGCTTAAGCACATTGATAAATATAATAAACATGTTGTCCACAGTCTTTCGATGTACAACTGAAAGCGATAAGACTGTGCTTGAGAAAGTAATAATAAATACAGGGCACATTAGATCATTATATCAAGGACTCAAACATTTATCATATCCATAGGTGGCGCAAGGTTAGCTTTTCTAGGAGAAGTAATAAAGAGGTATATTTTATCTCCTTTTCGCCACTAATAGTTAACAGTCCATTAGTAAAACTTTTATCACTTGAATTTAATTTATCTCAAGAGCATGATTTGAGTATTCAATCATTGTATAGTAGTGTGTCATACTTTTTGTTGGAAAACAAAACAGATTTACTCGAAAAAATTTAAGATAAATTCGAATTTTCTTTACCATTAGTTTTGAATCTACGGTACGCTTAACAATCTTCATAAGATCATTATCGAAGAGTCAAGAATAGGAAGAAGGGGGATGAATCTTTTTATGTTGTTTAGATGAAAGACAACTAGTAGTATTCTATCCAGTTCACATTTTGCATTGTATAAAGATGCTACGATTCACGAAAAGAAAATTTGCAACTGTACATTGGATAAAAATTTGTTTTCATTTCATTTCGACTCTCGAAAGAAGAATTTTCGATCTATTTTATTATGAAAATAAAGGAAATTATATTGTACACTTATTCACTTTATTGAAAATGTATCTCAGACATCTAGGCTTATATAGAAGTTATAAATGTAATTAATCAGTTGAGAAGATGAACGTGTCGTTCGTTAGATTGATTTGACTATGTAATATGTGAGCAGCTAGTTGATTTCCTCTCTAATTACGAAGTTATAGGTAAGTTAGTTCTTTTTTCACAGATGTTTTGATGTAAAATTTAAGAAAACAAAAAACAAACTAAATGTTGGTTAATCGAACTTCAATTCTTTTGATAAAAATTCATTAAGTTTTGATAGTGTCAGTCTTGCAAGGAAACATATTCAACTGTCAATTCTCGATCCAAGTGATATTTTACTCATAAATAGATCTCATAACTTTTAGAATATTCTGAAAGTTTTAGTCAAAACAGATTGTACCTTTTCGGCGTATTGAATACTGAAGAAAAGTCGTTCTTATGACTTTTTTTTGTGATATTTGACCGGTTTCTTTTGAATATTCAATATGCTGAGAAAGAGCTGCATGGAGGCAAATCCTTTTTAGGTTTCTTTTCTAGTCTCACTCAGTTCAACTTTGGATAAACATAACACTGCCATCGATGATATGTTACTTTGTGGGAGATATGCAAGTCGATTTACGATTAGACTATTCCTCGTAATCCAGCAGTAATCTTTGGAGATCATTTATTATGACAGGAGAAAGTTCAAGATACTCAATATGTCGATTATCTATTACTAAAGTTTTTATCTTTTTGGCTGCTGTAAATGCTAGAAAGATTTCAAATAGTGATTCGAATAGACAAAAAATGCATTCCAACAAAAACATGACTCAGTAAAAATTATAATCAAATTTCTAAAAATACGGACTCCTGAATACCTGAGACTCTAGTTTTTCAACACCTAGAACGATATAGTAAATAATTCTCTACAAAATGAGACGTCACCGATTGCTGGGTGGCATTTTTTAGCTGGGATACAGCACTCTGACAGGACTCCCTCAAGTCACTTTATTTTTTCCTATTTCCAATATGAAATACCAGTTTTTAACCTTCAATCAAATTACTGTATCTGAGCTTAAAAAACATTGCAGAGAACTGTGTGATTGAAAAATTAAGGTTTTGGTTTTCTGAAGTCCCTGTCTTTGAAAATCAGATAATAAAGTTTATTTCGTTATGTTCCTGTTAGAAGAAATTTTCTCTATTCGAATCATTATTTGAAATCATTCTAATGCTTACGATAACGGAGAAAAAAAATTAAGAATAGACCTGGCGGAATAATGTTTGCATCCACTGTTAATGTTGGATTAAGTAGTCTTACTGTCGTATAAACAGAAGGCACATTGTTTATCTAAATTCTTTTTACGAGCGACGATCGCTACTCCTTTATAACTGGTGCACCATCCATGTGAATCATATCTATTCGACAAAAAAAACGATGCTCATTAGCATCAGTATCAATAACATAAATGGTTTGTAGTTATTAGCCAACCGTATATCAATGAAATTACTTTCAATTTTAAATGAAAATAAAAAATTTTCCGTTCATTTATGCTTAACATTGTTTTTGTCATATAATTCCTTATTATATTAGTAAGAAAAAATGATTGTAGATGTCGCTCTAAATAAGTCGAAATTTAAGAATATTTTATTATTATCTTTGATAGCTCTTTTTTTTATGAAAAAGATAGAAACGCATACAATTCGATTGGAAAGAAGAATAAAAGAGAGAAAGCACTTTACTCTCACTCCGGTTTATAAAAAATAATCAGCTAGTCTTTTTCTTGATTAAAAAAAGAACATGCACATACAGGGAACAATCAAGAAAAAAAAAGGTATATCCGACACATATGAAAGTATATACAAATAATACATAAGACTTCGACGAATAGATTCGATTTTCATATCGAATAATTTCGATTTCTTTTAATTTCCTGAGCTAGATGATGATGATGATGTTCTTGATAGAACCGGAGCTTGTATTTCCAAAATATTTGCTGTTATTTCGCCAATATTATTATTATCTGTAGATTTCATTGTTGAAATAAATTCATTTAGTTGAGTTTGATCTATATTTAAAATCGGTGATGAATTAATTGAATTCGAATCTAATGAATGTTGTTGTTGTTGTTGTTCAGGTTGAAGAAAATTAAAACAAAGTATTGTATCATCATGTGAACTTGATATTATTTGAAATTCATCAAATTGTAAACGAAATACACGTCCTGTATGTTCAGTTAAAGTTTTCAAACAAAGTAATGATGTTTGAGAACGTGGATCGAGTGCTGCTTGAAGATCCCAAATTTTAATTTTACCTATTTTAAAATATAAACAATAAGAACTTAATTGAATTCATTTGAAATTAATTCATAACATACCATCATAAGCACCTGAAATAATACGTTTGGAATCAAAACGAATGCATCGAACTAATTCTTCATGTCCTTCAAGTATACGAAGACAAGCACCACATTCAACATCCCAAATCTAGAAAACATATTTCGTTATGCTTTTATAGAAAAAAAATTAGTAAAAAATTTTTAAATAAGTTCTTTTCTCCTTATGGAAAAAAAATCGCCAAATTAATAATTACAATACTGCTGATTTATTCTTTACATATTTTTAACGAAAATTCATCTACAGATGTTGATGATAAACCAAATGACAAAGTAATTGAATACAGAGAGAAAAAAATAAATTATCAGAAAAGGTGAACATGTATAATCGTGATAGAAAACCCTTGAATATATATATATCCACAATTATCATTTTTAGCACGAACACTACGTTACAGTTCAATATCATCAGCAAAAATTAAAGTTTGAAAATCGTACTGTAACTATGAAAATATCTGTTGGGCATCGATTAGCTTCGGTTGCAGAAAATCGCACACAAATCTGAAGATTCCTGACTTTTAGATTTTTCTCTTGGTTTTATAGACTTTCGTCACTTTCAGTTTTGATGACAATTTGAATCAATAAGAAGACAAAAAAAAGCTATCAAATAATAATCAAACTCTTTGTCAAGACCTTGTGCAAAGTTAGATGAAAAGAAAAAATTCATTCTGTATTTGTCGAATAGTTTCTTTGCAAGAATATAACTCTCTAATTAAGTGCCAACGTCATTAGAGTACAATCTTTCATCACAATCTTCACAATAACTAGTAAAAATTGCCGATTTTACTTCATTAAAAAGTCAATTAAAATTGATAACTGCTTTCTCAGCAACTAACATACTCGTTAAAGGTTACTTTTCAAATTGTATATTCTATTTGTAATGTACAATTTTCCATTCGTGAGTGACAGTCTTATTGGTGTAGAAATAATAATTAGAATAAATATTCATTACAATTGTATCGAACTTAAAAAATATATTTTTAATGATTGAGATCTATTTAAACAAAATTGCTCATGAGAAAAAATATAGTTATGTTGTTTGTGTTCAAATTGATTTTCACTTAAAATTTACTTTATATTATTTCGTCGCTAAAAATTAATGAATGACTGTGAGAGTACTAAGAGCATAACACACACATGATTATCTTTCGTTTTTCTTATATATCATTTAGAGGAAAATTTTTTCCGTGTTTCAATCAGGCAATTGAATATAACAAGCACTTAAGTGTTAAACTTCTGATCTTTTTCAAAAAAACTTAATTTTTGACATTTAAAATTTGCAATCATAACAAAGATAATTTATCGTAAAACTACTCAAACCCTGATAGCAATCAAACTAGAACGACCTCAATTTCCCCATCCTTCACTTTCATCGATATTACTAACATTTTATATCTCTTCTTTTGTTTCAATATATAAAATAAAAATATTTTAGCTGTGTCCATTCTGATTCAAAGACGACTGTCTTTTCAGATATAGAAGAAAAAAAATATTATGCGACCTCGAATATAGACAAATAAACAAAGTATTTTTTAAAATATTTTGTCATAGCTGATCATCGACATAGATACGAAAAGAATACGATCACCTGTATAATACAAGGTCTATGTGTCTGTAAACAGTAAAAGCTCATTAGATTTATTGATTTTTTTGTCCTTTTACCGACAAGCCTGAAGAATAAATAATTAATAGAGAGAAA
The DNA here is from genome assembly GCA_905329745.1 of Rotaria sp. Silwood2. Lineage (NCBI taxonomy): Eukaryota > Metazoa > Rotifera > Eurotatoria > Philodinida > Philodinidae > Rotaria > Rotaria sp. Silwood2. The sequence continues at coordinate 47,523 of CAJNSZ010000729.1, read as the reverse complement.
CATAATTATAACATTTAGTTATAATTATCAATCTTTCTAGAAAATTTTTGATCTAGAAAGGAATAGAGAATTTAAATGTCAAGTTGTACCGATACGTGAGACAACAATGAATAACAAAAACGATGTACTTGTTTTACAGGAGGCAAAGTAAACAAAATTGATACATATACATATGTATACGAATGCAGGGGCAAGCTAATGAAAGAAAGGAAAGTAACTAGAAAGTGAGGGTAAACAACACTCGAGCAAATTTCAACACACACTGAAATAAAGATCGGGAAAAATCATCAGAAAGAACTATTATTATGTTACATATAAATATTTAATCATAAAAATGATAAATTTACTTACTCGTATGGTATTATCAGATGAACCACTAACAACAAGTTGATCTCGATATTGTAAACAAGCAATGCCTCGTTTATGTCCAAGAAATGTTCGAACAAATTCACATGTTGTGGTTTTCTAAAACGATCTAATATAATAAGATAAAATTGTTGTTTGTTTTTCTTACCCAAACTTTAATTGTACGATCACCACTAGCACTAACAATATATTTATTATCAAAATCAACAACATTTACAGCTGCACGATGTCCAACAAGTACACGACGCATAACAATATCAATTGGTGAATTTATTTCCCATACAGCTATTGAACGATCTTTTGAACATGTTATCATCATTTTATCAATAAATCGAAGATGTAATACAGCTTCACAATGATGTAAAAGTGTATTAAGTAATTCTCCAGTTTCAATACTCCATATTCGTATTGTTGAATCCGATGAACCAGATACAATTATTTTATCATCATATTGAAGACATAAAACACTACCATTGTGACCTGTGAGAATTTTAACACATTCCAATGTTTTTCTATCCCAAATTTTAATTGTATTATCACGAAGACCACTTATAATTTTTTGATTATCAAATTGTAAACAATAAACACCTTTACTATTTCGTGACTGACATTGTATTCTTTCTAATTGATAATTTCCTGTACGCCAATTAGTTTCAAGTTGATTGATATCACGAAGTATTTCAGGATATAAATAACGATAAAATTCATTTCGTTTATGTTGATCTTTACTGATTAATTTTTGTCGAAAAAGATATTTATTCCAACCACGTCGTTCAGATAAACCATGCCATAATATATCTGTAAGAACTTTACGTTCAATCAATTTTTTCCATAGCATACCTAATAGAATATTAAAAAAGCAAAACAAACAATAGTTAATAAGAAATTCTTTTAATTTCAATATATATATATATATATTTTAACCGACCTTGGGATATAATTTGATACCATTCTTGACAAACAAGTTCAGTAGATTTCAATGATTGAACATCTAAATATCCAAGAATCTTTTCTGCTAAATGTTCAAGTCCACATGATGATAAACGTCCAATAAAATCTCGTTGTAACATTGGTGATAAACACGAATTAACTTGTCCATGTTGATGACTATGCATATTATGTAATAAATTTTCAATAAATAATAACTGTTCGTGATCATTCCAACTTGTAAATGCTTCTAAATATTCTTTACTTTTTTCTTCATAATTAATGGTTGATAATTTTTGTGTTGTGGTCATACTAAAGGATATACTATCATCGAGATATGAGGCATTACCAGCTGAGGTAAAATTCATTTTCAACGATAATAAAAGAATAATAAGAAAAAAGTATATGTTGGTAAGTACGAACAATAATTATCTAAAATAAGAGAACTAATGAGATAGTACGTAAAAATGATATAATCAGTAAAAAAAAAGCAAACGTAAAAATTTAGTATTCATACCTTGAGCGGTGTCTTAATTGGTATGTACTTACCTTGTATTTTTTTTGTTTTATAGGTTGATACAGAAAAAGGAAGAAAAAAAGCTCAACGCAATATATAAAATCAGTGTCTGCTTTTCTTTTTTGTTACTCAGTGTTTTAAATGTGAACGTGTTAAAACATGCCTTCATTTTCTCTCGTAAAAAACAAAATATGTATTGACATAAAAGGTAAAAGAAGAGATATGCAGTCAAGCGATGAATATGTTAGTATTCTAATATTGACCTCAGTCACGACATCATTCAGAAAAAAAAACGTGACAAAAACTTCGTGTTTTCTTTAAAGTCAAATACTCTTATGCTAGTATATATATATCTCTGACAGAAAAACAATATAACTAAAATAAAAAATAAAAACTGTTTTAATACAAAGCCATTGTTAATTGACAATAGTGAATCAAATAAAAATAATATAAATATTTACAAAATACACAAAAGTGCAAAGCAAAAAAACATCGTCAGCTAATAGTGAAATCATAATATTAATTTTTATCTTTGTTGGTCATGAATAATTATCTTATCTTCATATACAAAGTGACGAAGAAAAAAAACAAAACTTAATTTACGAACAAAAAGTAATATATATATATACAAACAGCATTAAATATATATACAAACAAAAGCCGAACAACACCGGTAAATACAGGTTTTTGTTTGTGTTTTCAAAAAAAGAAGGAAATTATTTCATATTAAGTAAATAAAAGTGTTCTTCCAAGCGATGTTGCTGGCATTTTATGAGTTTGATGTTTTGTTAAATGATGATCATCACTAAAAAATTTTATAAATTTTTCATTAAATTTTTGTTGACTTGATAATTCAGCCATTTGCTGCAAATAATGACAATAATCTTTATTCATTGTTGATTGATTTAATTGTTCTATATTATGATTATTTACTGTTAAAAAATCTTCATCATTTGATTCATTCGATGATGAAGTCCGTGAACTTGTTGGTGCACTTATTTGACGTTGATATGCTCGAGCATAAGAATAATGAAGATTATATTTGTTTGATGATATACGACTTTCTGTACATTCACAACTAAAATTAATATACTTGATTATATAAAATTTTGAAAAAAAAAAAACAAAGAAATAATTTATCTTACTCATTAACATGATAACAATAATAATCATCATTATCACTAAAAAATGACCAGAAAAAATTCATTGCACGATTTGATGATTGATTAAATGAAGACGAGGGAAGAATTTTTCCAAATATTCTAAAATATATATTTTCATAGAATTAATTCAAAAAAGAAATTCTTTCATTTCTAATAGTTTAAGAATGAATAAAGATCTCAATAAGATTCGTAGATTAGATTTATTGACCTATCTTGAAGTTGGATATCATATATGTAGTTTTGTAGAGTAAAATTCTTAAGAAAATATATATGGTATTCATAGACATTATGATTCCTAAGATAAATTTATTATAATTTTGTTGCTAAACTGAATTGAATACAGTTACTGATGTTGTTCGATTTTCTATAATCAATAGTTTTACTGATTGTTTTATTTGATATTTTAATGTATTCAATTCCGTGACCCAGAACAAGTGATTATCTAATGTGAAGCGTTCTTAAAAATTGCACATTATCAAGGTCTATATGTTTTACATATAACGTCTTTCGAAACAATAGGGACTCATTGTCAACTTGCAAGATTATCCCCTAGAATGGCCGATTTTTCAAAAATGAAACGGTCAGCATATTGATAGTATATCAACAATAAACAACGACCCTATTACAAATTTGTATGTATTAATAATCAGAACAGCATTTTTGATGAATTGATATAAATGACTTCTTTATAAATGAAAAGTAACTTGTGATTCCAAGATCCTTGGAGGGAAGTATGAGTACATGGTTGCAAGAAGGATGTTTGCTATTTTTATTTCGAGCATTCAATTTTTCGTTTTTGAATGAAGCTCTACAAAAATCTATAAACACCTCATGTTCATTTCAAAAATAATTTTTTTCATATTTCCATAAATTTATCTTAGAAACCATAATATCTATCAGTACCATATATATTTCTTAAGGATTATAACCAGACAATTTGAAGAAAACTTGATTTCTTATTTACTGTTCGATGTGTTGTAGATTTCTCTACAAACCACATATATGGTATCTTAGTTCTCAAGATAGTTACAAAATTCGCCAAGGTTCTTTGCGTTCTCTTACATGCGAAATATGATTAAAAATTACGCTACCAATACTAACATCAGAAATACATATTGCAAGTGATTTTTCAGAAAATTTCATATTTTATATCCAATATATGAGGAAATAGTTGTTAACTGAAGTAAATTTCAGGTTTAAAATGTTCATTCTATTACTTTGCAAACATTTTAATTACACACGAAGAAGTTTTAATTACATTTCTTTCAATTTTTTTTTGAGTTACTATATACTATGAATATATGACATGATACATGGAAACAAGAGACGTTCGACAGATATTATTATCATGATCACATGTCTTTCATTCTCTGTTTTTATATAACAATCAACTATCAATTTTACTAACATTTTATTAAGTCGCCATGGTTAAGTGCCTACATTGTTCGAGATGTATTCATAGGGTACTACGTGCAAACTTCAGTATCACCAGCCATAGAATGATCCGGACAAATCGCTAGCGGCTGTTTGTCTTGTAATACCCGTTCTAGTCATGCAAACAGGAGATAATGGAAGTTAGAGCACTATTCTACGATCTTGAACAAAATCCATGGAATATAGTATCACGGATGGTAATTATTATTACGTTTTTTCTTACTTCTGTTGGCAGGATGGTGTCAAATCTACTCTATTCTTAGTTACGTCACTAACCTATCTAATAGCATGCTGATTATGTTGTGACATACATATGCTGTTGTGGTTAGTTATTGTGTATGGAAAGCTGAAGAACTCTGCATCAGGTCGGTCTTCTATCAAGAGCAACAGCTATTATTAGTTATAGGAAACATATCGGACTATTGTATATGTCGCAAGGTAATGGTATTCTTCTTTTCTTATTAAGATCTATTACAAAAATATAAATACAGTATAAGCTCTCTTTAGTGAAGAATCTTCGAACTTTCCGCAAGTGTCCACAATAAGGAGGGTAAGTCTTTTCTACAAACAGTTCTTTTTTTTTTTTTTTTACAAGGAACCGACACATTTTTTAGGTATCTATGGGGTACTAGTGAAGAAAAAAAACCGAACCACTGTTCATAATTACTTGTCTTTTTATGCATTTTGTTCTCGAAAAAGTAACAATTTTTAAAATATAGTAAAATCTTCCTGTCATAAATACCATTAAGACTTTTCAAAAGTATTTATCATAGAACTACACGACAATGTCCACTAAAAAAATAATGTTCTATTCCAGTAATAATCACTTCGTCGAATCGCAAAGTGTTCACTATAGGAGGTTTTACTGTATATTTATACCCACATTCACCATATCATATTAAAAGACAATGATGAGTGCGTACTTTTACATAAGATAATAAGTGAATATTGACGTGTAAAAGTTGACTTAAAATTCAATAGTTTATCGTACCTTTTCATTGTTGTATATGTAAGATCAATTGGTAATGTAATTGGTAAAGTCAAAAATGACCAAACTTTATAAAGATTTGATTCTGCAAAATAACGTCCAATAGGATCTTCAACTTTCTGTCTTGCATTGGCAAATACTATAACAAAAAAAAATCGCAAATTTTTATAACAATAACAAAATATCTTACCAGCAAAAAGTGGTGTTGGTAAATCTTTTTTTCGTCTAACTTTTTCACAAAATGAACTAAATGTTATTTGATGATTTTCTTTTTGAAATTCTTCATCTGATGAATATTCATAACTCATTAATTTATCATAAATATCATGTGATCTTTCATACATTCTACCGACATCATGTAGAACTCCACCATTTCTTAATTGTTTTTCTTCTTCATTAGCCGGTTCTGTATAATTATTACCAAGTACAGATGATATCGTTGTTTTTGTACTTAAATGTGAAGGTTTTATCATATCTAAACAACTATTGTAAATCAAAAATATGAAAATTAAGTTTAAGAAAAACTACATAAGCCCATCGAGAAAGTCGATGTCATTGTCGAAATTAAGATATACTTTCTTTTCTTAAATCAATCGATTTCTAAGATTAAACTTCAGTTGTGAAAAAAATTTTTAGACTTTTGCGATTTATTTGGATGGAGTTATAAGTGTGTAAACATGAGAAAGAGAAAAAAAATGGTAATCTCTATGATTTTCGATTATTTTTTCGTAATTTTTTATTTGTCTTGTTTAAGCAACATTTGCATCTTTTACAGAATCTTTGTGCTGTTCAAAACCATTTTAAAGATTTTGAGAAAATAGTTTCAGAAAAGTTGGGCTCGCACTATTTCTGAGACATCAATTTATACTTTTTGTCTGGTATTTAGTATGTTTTGCTTCAAAAAATAACGACTAGATCAAAACTAATATGATATTCTGAATCAACATCAGAAATCGAATGGATTTAGATGCATTTCAAGTATTTTTTAGGCATTTCTTTCATCGACAAAGTTCATTCCTAGTCTCCCCTTTAGGACTTATGAGAGAACCTTTTCAGGTGCCCATTGTCTTCAAAAGTCATGAAGATTTTAATTTTGTCTCTATAGTGCATAAAACACAATGAAAGCCATAAATCAATCAAATCGGCCTGTTTTTTTCGGTTACTGGTAGGAGTTTATTCAGTTTTTTTTTTCATATGAATAAGGTAAGCAAATACTACTATTAAGTGTGATTGTTGATATCACAAAAACAATGTTACGTGTTATCAAGTAGAAAAACATACGTGTGTATTGTTTCATAGATAACTTACAATTTTCATGTAAGAGAATTATGAGGACAAGTCAAAACAAACTTTACGAATAGTTTTGTGCTGATGTAGGACAATGTAGGTTATTAAGATTAGTCAATTTCACTACTGAAATTGTAACCCATAATTAAAACACTCAATTGAAGCTCTTTGGGTATTAAAACATCAGTTTTCTTGCAACAAACAATATTCTATGTTTGAAAATTCGAAACTTTACCATCGTCAAGTTTTAAACTCAATAGTTTTGAAAATTTGCTTCGTATATATCAATACACTATTATTTATCAAGTTCATTGTGACTCGTTCTTATTATTCTCTTAGTTGATAACCGAAAATTATCTATGAAATGCTGCACATATATTTTTTTTTTCTACTTGATAACAGACAAAACTATTTTCATGACATCAACAATAATATTTAACGGTAGTATTTGCTTACCTTATCCGTATGAAAAAAAAAACTGAATAAACTTCTATTAATAACCGAAAAATCAGTCTATTAGATAAAATTGACGCGGAAATATTTCATTTTTTTATATCGTAGTGCTTTATATGATCGACACTGTATGTTATGCACACTCTAAAGGATAAAATTAAAATGCTCATAAGCTTTGAAGAAAGTGATAGGAATTTTGAGATACACATAAACTGACTTGATTGTTAATGTTGATTCAGAATATCATAATAATTTTGATCAAATCGTAACTTTTCTAAGTAAAATCTGCTAAATATTAGATCAAAAAAAGCACAAATCTATGCTTCATTTCGAGAAAGCTATTTTTTTTTATATCGAAACTCGACTTTTTTCAGAAATCTATTTGAGAATTTTTTGTTCAGTCAGTATCTGTTCTTTCAAATAAAATGTTACTCAAACAAAACACATAAAAAACTACGAAGTTATAAGCGAAATAATTGAGATGATCATTCTTTTTTCTGTTTCTCAGTGTCCGTTATGTTTCAACACTTACTACTCCATCAGATTCAATAGTAGAAGTCTAAAAATTCTTTTATACCTTCATTTTACTGTTGTTAGAAATCGATTGATTTAAGAAAAATGTATATCTTAATTTCGACTATAAAATAGTCCTGTTGACGAATGTTCAATCAACTGATTGGCAAAATGTTTCTTAATACTTCGTGTCTGTAAAAATTTTAAACCATCAATATAACCACGCCAACAAATTTCTTTTAATACTGATAAATTCGGTGGAAATAAAGCATGAGTTAAACGATATAAATTTTCTTGTGTACATGAAATATCCGTTCCTAACAAAATGAAAAACATTTTTTTCTATTAAGAAAATAAATTTCAAAAAATAATTTTTTTTTTACCTTGAAAATCAATACTAAAGAAAGATCCTGATTCATCACGTGGACAAATATCACATTCACCAGCAAATGGTGATATTAAAATAGTGTTTCCATCAATAATTGGATTATTATTTGTTAAACCACCATCCCAATAATACTAAAAAAAGAAAAAAAGGATCAATAAATTTTCTTAACAAAAATTTATTTATTTTTACTTCGTTCCGAAATTTATGTGGAATTATTCCTGACCAATATGGTACAAAACTTGAACAAATAAGTACTTGAATAAGTTCCTCACGATTATGATACTGATTAATAAGAAAATTTTTATTATCTTTCCAACGTGTTAATGATATAAATAAACGTCCTGAACATATTTCATGTGCATTTGGTGGTAAAATTCTTCGTAAACCATTACGTATAATATCAACTATACTAAATGTTGGATGCAATGGTCCTAATGCATGAGTTCGTGCACGTATAGCGATTTCAAGTGCATCACTACACATTTGTCCAAGACAACAACCACTCATAGCACATGCAGCAACAAGTGCACCTGCCGAACAACCAGCCATTTTATTATTAAGAACTTCTGGTGCATGTTCTTTAAAAGCACATATAGCACCAATATGATATACACCTAAAAATCCACAACCAGCTAATGATAAATTAATTGGAGATGGATTTGATTTAAGAATCATTTAGATTGAATAATTGTATTTTTTTTTTCTCTAGTAAAATAAATCTACAAATAAATAATAAACGAAGAATATTTTTTCTATTCTTTCATAAATGATATCGAGTATGCATGTTATCTTTTCAATACTCTTTTGCATAATACACTATTTGATCTTTATATATGAAGGTGTGTGCAGAAGATATATATTTGATTCGTATTTTAAAATAAATAAACGATAATGATAGCGTAATTGTAGGAAAGAAAAGTCATGTGAATGACCCACATAAAACAAATACAAGTACTTCGTTCTTGCCCTTGAATAAAACAAAGCAAACAAAAGATATAATATAATAAATTTTCAGTCCTTTTTTTTTTTCTCTTGGGTTGATATGAACGGACATGTATGAGTCATGTGTTAGATCTTTAAAAAAAATGAACCAGCGAGCGAACGAGCGAGCAACCTGCCATTAAATTATCAAAAAGAAGATATTCACAAATAGCCAATTAAAAGATGAATATAAAACTTTTATTTAAAAAGATGTCACCGAAATAGGATTTATTTGATTCAATGATTCTTATGTCAAGCTTTTCTATCACAACTACAAACTATTTACATAATATAGAATACCAGCTTTGTATATTAATTAAAATGATGAGTTATTCCTTTTGCTTAAACTACATAAGTTTCTCATGTAATTTAAAGCGAACAAAACTCGATGGTAAATTATTCGGTATAATGTGCGTTTTAACCGACTATCTCCTGACTGTTATTCTACCACAATATACCGATGGTTGTTCTCCTATCGATTATGTATTGCCGATATATGATCGATTGCATGCATAAACATGCAACATGGGATTTCTTGGGGATCGAAATATTTAACAGATGCAAATGAATCAAGTTGTTATTACTTAATTCAACAGATCATTTCATATTCTTTGATCAATGAGAAAAAGACATATAAGCATTTCACTTGAATAATTTCTTTTTTGTTTATGCAACGATATTGACGTAACATGTATTTGATTTTTTTATCATATTTTTAACATTGAAATAGCTGTTTGAGACAAAGTAATTTATCGTAAGAAGAGGTCAGGTATATGATGTTAAAAAAAATACATTTACAAAATTTATATTTCAGCATAGTTATTTACAATCAAATTGTTTTGTACCCAAACATGATGTCATTGAGACAAAGGATATATAAGAGAAAAAATTTAACAATACGATGTATTGCTAATGAAATAAAATCTTTTCGTCTTATCATTTTTTTTTATAATATAATAAAAGAACTTTTCGCAATTGAATGATAACATGCTGTGATTAATGAATACGTATATTGCAATGACACTACGAGATAATTATTCATGTAAATGCTATTCAATAGAAATAGTTTGAAGCATCAATGCACCTCATATTTAATAAACGTGGCTATTGAAGAATACCAAAACGATTCCAATTATCTGAACTTTTGTGGTCGAAAAATACGATATTACATACGGCTAGTCGTGTTATGTCGATCCAATACAACATAAAAGGGGCCACATACAGTGCATAAACGACCGTTTACGGTAGTTCGTAATGATTGGTCCGGATGAATATTTTTGTTTAAACTAAATTATAAATCTTGAACAAATCTCAATACTACCTTTGTTATTCAAACCGAACAAAAATCGGTGATAGTGCAAATAAGTATAGGAGAGTTGTTACTTTAATTATTGTATAGAAATTAAGAAATTTTGAACTTAGCTATTGGATATTTTTAAGGTACTTCTTAGTAGAAATTAGTTTATCATTTACAGATATTTTTTTTTCCATGTTGCCCAAAATTTATGTATACAAGCAAATGATATAAAAATATGTGTATAAATGAATTACGTGAAAATTAGGTCATTAAACACGCTCTGTGATCGATTGAAATAACCAATCGAGGGTTAATATTCCAAATAAAACTAATATTGCAACAATTATCACAAGCTGAATCTAAACATTGAAAATTTATTAGTTAATTCGAAAGTCCTATATTATTATTTATCATAATATAACTAATGGAAAATTCTTAATTAAGTAAACTAAATAACTTCACTATATAACAAAAGTGAACATTAACTATATCTGACCGATTAATCGAATGTAAAATAATGCTTCTATACTTTTTGTAATATTTTATAGTTTATTTATGTATCGAGAATAAAAATCAACATGACATAAAAGGAAAAAAAGAACATTGGAATCCAAAAAAAAGTTTTCCTATTGTTATATGTTGTTGATTTATAAATACAATCCTTCAGGTGTACCTTGATTTTTTCGATAAAGTACTGTTTCTTTACTTTTTCGAAAATCTTCATTTGTTACTTTCATGCGCCGTTCTCGTAATGCCATTAAACCAGATTCAGTACAAATTGCCTAAAAAAATAAACAAACCTTTTTTTCTTAGAAAAAATTCAAATAATCATTTAAACTAACTTTAATATCAGCTCCACTAAGATCATCTTTAGCCATAATTAATTCTTCTAAATTAACATCATCAGCAAGCGTCATACGACCTGTATGAATTTTGAATATCATTCGACGTGTTTTTTCATCCGGTAATGGAAATTCAATTTTACGATCGATACGACCAGGTCGAATTAATGCTGGATCAAGACTATCAATTCGATTTGTTGCCATAATAACCTAAGAGAATTATTTTTCTTGTTTCTTTTTTTTTTTTAAACAGAAAACAAAATTTTTACTTTAACATCTCCACGAGAATCAAATCCATCAAGTTGATTTAATAATTCTAACATTGTTCTTTGAATTTCTCTTTCACCACCTGAATTTGATTCATAACTAAACAAAAAACAAGATAATATGTAAATTTAATTACATTAACAAATAGAAAATTTACCGTTTTGTTCCAATAGCATCAATTTCATCAATAAAAACAATAGCTGGAGCATATTCTTCAGCAACTCGAAATAGTTCACGTACGAGTTTTGGACCATCACCCTAAAATTTTTTAAACTTAATCAATTAATTTTCGAGAAATAAATCTAAACTACCAAATATTTTTGAATTAATTCTGAACCAACTACACGTAAAAATGTTGCCGATGTTTGATTGGCTACAGCTTTGGCAAGAAGAGTTTTACCTTAATAAAAAAATTTTATTTTATTAGACAAAAAAAATAACATATGTATGAATTAGGCATGTACCGAGATTCTCATACTTAGTGATATGTTAGCATATGTCATTCCGTCGTTTTCAATAGAACTTTATTAAACATGTTTTGAGAACGAGGCTCTGGGTTTTAGTCATTTTCGGTCGAGAGTTTTCTACTTTGTGATATCTTTTCATATATAAATATAATCATGGTTCTTAATGAAGTTTGACCGAAAGACACCGATGGTGAATATTCGAATTCAATGTCTATTTTTTATAATTTACGTCAACAAAGGGCACACAAATCTCATCATAAGGTCTTTTTTTTTTCAATAGAAAGCGAATAACAAGGAAACCTCTACAGCGACCCTCTTGCAATCTCAATGATCTTCTGCTTATACATACTAAATAGTGTTCTAATAAAAGCCCTGAAAGGATTTAAGTTTGATTAAACTATCGCATTTTTTTTTTCAGAGATCCTAGGCTTTCGAAAAACCTTTATTTTCGAATTTCTATCTGAAACTTTATGCACATAGAGAATTCAACTAGACTATCTTCTATAAAAAAAAATTCAGAAGTTTTGAACAACATCTTTTCGAGATATGAAGCTTTCAAAAAAATGTTCCATTTGGTCAAGTTTTATTGAATATGAAAAAGTCAGATATGGCAAAATGTCCCTAAGTACGAGAGTCTCGGTACCCACCTAATTCATATGTCTGTTAATTTCAAAGAAGTGACGCTGACTGACAGCTCTCTCTTTCTTTTTTCACATGTTCATAACAAACAAGCTTTGAAGAGTCAAAAGATAGAATAATGCGAAGAGCAAAAAAATCTAAACTCCTTGGTAAGTTTTGTACACGCCTAGTTATGAAATACCTGTTCCAGGTTGACCATAAAGAATAACACCTTTCGGTGGTTTAATGCCCATCTCTTCATAATATTCAGGATGAGTTAATGGTAATTCAACAGCTTCCTTTAAAAACAAAATTAGAAAATAATTCAATTTTTTGTGTACGAGTTTATATTTTTACTTTAATCTCTTGAATTTGTGTTGTTAATCCACCGATATCTGCGTACCTAAATAGATAAAAAAAAAGAAACTTCAAATGTTTGTTTTTCTTTTTTTTTTTCTTTACGTTTCTTTCGGTGCTTTTTCAAGTTTCATAACAGCAACCATAGGATCAACATCATCACCTAATACACCAATTACAGCATGAACCTAAAACATTATGTCATTTTTTATTTTATATAAATGAAAAAAAATCAATAATTTACTTTATGATTTAATAAGACAGTGCATCCAGGTTCAAGTTGATCTTTATCAACAAATGACATGATGGTAACATAATGTTCAGAACCAACTGATGTTGAGACAATAGCATGATTATCATCAATGATTTCTTCTAAAGTACCAACAGCCATTGGTGATCCTCTGAAATTAAAAAACAGAAATAGAACAAAAATTTGTACTAGAAGGAATTCTAATAGTCCTATGAAATATCAGTCTATTAACTCGTGAGTCAATATGATTGCAACATCGATTATCTTGCAAATATCTCAATACAGACAGATCTTATAATGTTGAATTATTATTTTTTTCAAAAAATGCATCATCAAATTGTCTTTGAGAATAGCAATGCAAAAAGTTTCATTGAATTGTTTTACTGATTTTCAAACCGTCGACGGTTAACCTATGGTAGTTTGAGACTCAGATAGTTAATTATCCTCTGATCTCTATTCTACCGTGGTATGCCATTGGTACTTATGGTTATTAGAACGGAATACAAAGCTCCAGAAATATCAAATGCTATATCCAAAGATTTGTGGTCTTCTAATTCACCGAGCTTAAATCTATTTAAGTACTTTTATGGGATCATGTCAATAAGAACTCATGCTCAACTTCGAGGACTTTTCTTTAAAATCCTACAATCGATTTCATCATCAGACGAAAGGAATAAAGCCGAGGACAAGAACGATTCTCAAGGTGTCATAACAGCACTCAGGTTGAAAGCTAACTTTTCTGAACTATGATTCTCTTTTGATACAATTACAATATTTCAAATACTATCAATCGATAAATTCGTTGTTTTGATTAACTTTCGAAAGTATTAAATTTCATTCATGATTATATCGAATATAAAAACTTAGTTCATACCGAATATCATCGACTTTTGAACGCTCTTCCTAGAAGTAATAAATTAAAATTGTTTTTATTTTAAATAAAATAATTATACTTCATGACGATCTTCTTGTGGTTTTAAACGTTCTTGATTTTTAATAAATTCTTCTTCTAATAATAAATAATCTTTAATACGCTCAAACCGTAATTGTTTTAAACGACAACGTGTATATGGTAAAACTTGTGGTAATTTATTAGCTGCTTCAGGACCTTTTGTACGTTTTTTTCGTTTGCCTATACGTGTTGGAAGAGGTGGTTCATATTTTTTTTTCTACATTAAATAAATTATTATTTATTACATTAGTCTGTTTTAATTTTTGCTTACTTCTTTATCTCCTGTTCCATCACCTCGTCTTTGACCACTTGAACCTTGATTTCCCTAGAAGAAAACCAACTTCAAATTTAGTTTTTCTAAAAACAAAACATCTTCATTCTCACCATTTGAAAATCTACAAGAAAAAAAAAACAAGACAATCTTATCACAAAGAAAATTAAGTAGACTGATGTAGTTATGTTTTTGTTTTGTTTTCCCAAATAAGAAAGAATTACATATTCCTTTTTTTTTCACAATAATAGGAGTAGAAAAAAAAAGTGATCAAACAAGACATGCAAATGTATATGAACAAGAAAAACAAAATTCTTTTTTATTTCTATTTTTTTGTGTATGTGTGAAGTCAACCAGTTTAATTTTTTGATGATCATAATAAAGATATTTTTTAATCCGTATGAGAAACTGAATGTTGAACATGTTCAGGATGATCATTTGATTCATGTGTAAATGTAATTGAATCTGATCGTGATGGTCGTCGATGTTCAATATCGTGTTCAACAGCTTCTTCCCATGATTCATGTTTAACACCTTCAGCTAAATGAAGAAGTTTTATATGAACAGCCATTACTTTTTCATTCTTTGGTGGCATTAACATTTTTTTATATGATACAATATCACCTTTTTTTGGAACATAATCATCATCAATACTACATTAAAAAAATAAATGAAAGAAACAAAATTCAATAGAAATATTTACTCAGAAACATGAACAAATATAAGTTCATTTGGATTATCTTTTGGTTGAATATGACCATAACCTTTTTCACGACAAAATTCGTGAATTACACCTTCATAACTTGGACTTTGTAATGTACGTTCGCATCTAAATTATAATTTAATTCTTCAATTTATTTATTTATTACGATAAATAATAATATTTCAAAAATTCAATACGATGTCTGTGTTTTACCAAGAAAAATACATTGTATCGAAAAATGTGAACATCAGGTTTGGTGAGTCAATATTAGGAGATTTTTGCTAAAATTGACCGAATGTTGGAGTGGAAGGATGTGTACTTTTTTGGAAATTAGTGAGAAAGAAAAAAAAAACACTGCAAATCTGCTGGAGAAAAACGAAAACTTTCGGACAACGAAGAATCACTTCTAGGAATGCAACGGTGACAGTGAGCCACCAGATCCCATCTTTCATTAATGGCACCATATCTATGGTGCACCGTCACCATTGCATTCCTCTGATGGCACTAGCCGTCGCTTATGTTACCATTCGTTCACTGTTAGTTACATAACGTCAGTCACTTCTATTTCGTGTTTATCTTTTTATTCAATAAATTGATAGATTTTTATAGACTTTCAAGTCATTTTCTCATCGTTAGTCACCTCATCATGACACTTCGAATTGCATTTAGTTACATCTCACCTCTGAATGCTCTGCATATACTAATCAGTCTGTGCATTATTGAAAAACATATTTCGTAAACATCTCTGCTAAATTTTAGTGTAATAATTGAATTATTTATATTAGTAATCAAAATATAGAAATCTGCAACGACTATAGTGACTTATCATTACTCAAAACTTCGAATTTCTTCTTCATTAAGTTGAATATTTTCATATAGGAAATATGAATTCCCAACAGATGTTGCTGGTATACGATTACCGACCGGTACATCAATAATGTCTCTTATTAAACTACTTCCTTATTACATTGTTGTAGGATTAAATAAAAAAGATAATGTGTCCTAACATACATAGACTAAAATATTAGCAACCACAGCTGCATCATGTTTCATATTTTAATCTTTCAGAAATTGCACTAATAGCTTTTATTTCGTATAAAACATTCAAGATTTCAAATAAAATAACCTTTTATAAATTCATGAAATCAATTATGTATCTTTATCCAAACCTTGCGTAAAGATTTCAAGATCAGAAAAATCTCTCTTAGACGTGAAAGTCATAAGTAAATATTCAATATCTTACTGTGAAAGTGTTCGTTCTCTTCTTGGAATATATGTATGCGTATGATGATCTCCTTCATGAGATGGATGAAATGCTGATGATGTTGGATGAGACATGATTACAAACGATAAAAAACAAAAGAAGAATCTATCTAGAATATATACAGAAAAAAAAAATATACATATATAATATTTATGACGTATTTAATAATGATGTAAAACGAAAATTTTTTGGAAATGGATCTTTTCTACTAACAACTAATGTTCGAAATTTATATGATATATAACCTTTAATCATCCCTTTTTGTATCATACTATTTAATATATCAATAAGTTCATTAATTGTAAAAAAATTTTCTTTTTCAAAACCAAAATTTAATAATAATAATAATGTTGTTTCTAATGGAATTTTATCTGTTTGCTGTTGATCAATTTGATAAACATACATACGAAATAAATTTCTTATTGTTATTAATTTTAAATTTTCAATTAAAAAAAATAGACCACTATCAAATAGAAATTGTTCATATTGTTTTATTTTATCAATAAATAATTTTAATGAACCAATACGTATTGGTTCAATTAAATCAATTAATTCATTTAATTGATATTTTTCAAGTATATCCATTTTAGGTGTTGAACCATGTAACATTTTAACTATAACTAAATATAATAATGATTGTTGTTTATTTTTAATACTACAACTTTGTTTTGAATCAAGACAATTTGTAAACACATAATCAAAATGTTCAATAGCTGATTTATAATTATGTTGAAGTAAAAGATGTTTACCAAGAAAATAACGGTATGTTAGTACATAAGATGAAAATCGACGTTCTTGTTGGGTATTTTCTTCTTGCATATATTGTTTTAATGAACGTTCAGCTAGAAAAAAGAAAACAAATAATTACTTATAATGTGCTTGATTCTTAATTCGCTTCTTGATCATGAACATAGATAAAAAAAAATTGGCCATAAACTAGTTTATTTGTTACTAAAGGCGATCTCATTTCTTTCATCTGTTTTTCTCAATCGTCTTGATAGCATATGCTATCAAGACGCTTAAGAAAGATAGATAGAAGAAAAGAGACCGCCCTTAGCAATAAACAAGCTAAATCTATGGTCCATTTTTTTATGGAGATTTTCATCACAATTGTCAATTAAAACAACACAATTACGCATCATTCAAAATTGATGAAATCTTAACGATTATGATCGATTTGGAATGGAATTTTTTTTAAATGTGAATGGAACAACTTTCATAATTTGTTCGATTTTTCAATAACAGAATTTTCAGGTACAAGGAAAAGGTAAACATGCATCAGAGACTCTCTTTACGCTACCAGAAAACAAAAAAAGAACAAATAATAAGTTGAGAATTCAGTTTTTTTCCTTCATTAGCACGTATCACCGATAGGAACATTCTCCAAGGACACCATTTTATATTTATAGACAGACGGAGAAAAAAAGTGACACATAATAATTTGTCATTTCTTGTTACTTTTTCTATCAAATACTTTCGAGATTATAACTCTTTGTAGTTTCTATCAATGATTAATATATATTATGAAAAGCTCACATTGGCCCATTAATTCACTTTGCTAACTGCTTAGATATTCTCTATGCCATTTAGGTATGATTGATCATAATTAAAAAAATATATTGTTCAGTTATATTATGATTACTTATGACACTATGAATACCTGTATTTACTTGAAAATTCTTTTCATACAAATAGACTTAGGCCATATGGCAGACTTTTTTTTCTATAAAAAACCTGTGTTACACTATATTTTGTTTTCGGCGGCCAAATCTTATAATTGCAGAATTGCAAGCCCAAACTGATCTGAGTCACAGCATGCCATTAAACGACCAGTCTCCAATGATCAAAAGATTAAAAGAAATCTTATTAGTTACATATTGATGCGGTTAACTTTGGGGATGATCATGAAAGATATGGTCTCAAAGGTTGTTATTCATAAAAACCAAATATAGTTCATCATGAGTAACTCTCACTTGAATATATAATGCAGTACGAGCTTTCTTGTAGAAGCAAAAGTTTTCTTTATTCAGCAAACATCAGAGGTGCACAAATTCGATTGAAATTCTAATATTATTATATCAACTGAAGGATGATGAAACATTATAGACTTATAAAGCGTTATTTGGACGATCAGAATGTCTATAGAGAAAATGTGACGCCCGCTGTTTGAGGCCGTATTTGACTTTCAAGAGCATCCTAGTGATATATTAGCAAAAGTCTAAAAGAGTTCATCCTCATAAGCCTTTGGAGCCAAATTATAATCATTTTTGCTGAATCTTTGACTCAGCTTTAGTTATATACCGAAAAGGATATTCGTTTATCGAGATATCGACTATCAAGTAAATTCGACTTTTCTATAATGTCTGCATCAAGTGACTATTTTTGAGAAATCCGATATCTCAACAAAGGAACTTCTCAAGATATTCTAAGACTTAATATACATATTTATTGGCAAAATTTTGTACCGAAATTCCGTTATTTGATCTTTCAGGAAATTCCTGCAAGACAGTTGAAAGTTTAATAAAACAATCCTAACTTGACTTCAAAGATCCATAGAGGCTAACCCTTATAGAATTTTTCTAGTTTTACGAGGACATTTTTATCGGCTGAGTATATGCTCAAACGACTGGTAACAATTCGTATAGTTTCTTCGTAAGTATAATGAGTTTTTAATTGATACATATTTTTCATAGATAGTGGTTACTCTAGTTGAGTTGTCTATATGCATGAAAACGTAAGATCTCTAACAATAAAATTCGATCGCTTAGTAAAATGCAAATTCTTTTAGGATTGTTATTAGAACACTATAACAGGAATGTTTGTTATTTTTTTTATGAATAAAATAACTTACTTTTTGAGATGAAATAAGTACATAAATTAAATTTATGTAAAGCATAATATGCTTTTAACATTTGATTGACGACAATAAAAATGCCAACTTTTCTTAATTTATTTGTCGATGGAAATCTTTGTATAGCACCTAAAGCATTTAATAATTGACTATTATATGTTTGTATTGTACTATTTGAATTCATATTATCTGATGTTTCATAATCATCATTATTCAATTCATCATTTCCAGGTAAAGCAAGTAAACGTAATTCATGTGCAAGTCTATTAAAAACAGGTAATAACCATGATGGTTCATCTTCATTTAATGATGGATTTACTTGATCTGTATCATGAATATCATCAGCGAATGTTGCACTTGTCATTCGATTTAAATATCCATTAAGAATAGACATAAGACAAGAGAATTTTTTCGATTGATGACGAAAAGCTCGATCAATATCATTTAAATGTAAATAACGACAAACACACCAATGATGTTGACTTAATAATTTCCAAAGAAAATCTTGATCATTAATTAATTGTTGATCTAAATTAGGTTCAATATAATCATTAAAATCCAAATCATCAATTTTGTACATATGTATTACATTAAGTAATTCACTAAGTAAATAACCATCACGTTGTTTAACTGTATCAATTATTGAATCAATAAAATCTGATTGTATACGAGAATAAATAAAATCATTAGTCATAGTTTGGTTTTTTTTATCTACAATAATGAAAATTTTATTTTCTTTTGTTCTCGATTAGTATATTCATCAAGTGAATGTCTTAGAATAGAACATAAATGATTACAATTTGTACCAAATTTACCAGATATTTCAACAATATGTTCAAACTGAAAGAAATTTTTTGGCCGCCATTTATCATCATATTCATTGTCTAATATTTGTTTATAATTATTTAATGAATAATAAAGTTCATTTAATTTTGTTTGATTATCTAATTGATCAATTTTATTTATAGCTAATATAGCTGATTTATTTAATAATAATGGTTCATATAATTCAAGTTCTTTTGTTAAAAATACAATTGAATCAAATGCTGAACGTAATGGTGAACGAAATTCTAATTGAAAACCATTTATATCAATAACAAATAAAAGAATTTTTGATCGTAATGTATGTTTTAAAAATCTTGAACCAAGTCCCATTTTTAAATGTGATCCTTCAATAAGACCTGGTAAATCAGCTATTGTAAATGAACGACTATCATCAAATACAACAGTGCCTATTTGAGGATGTAGAGTAGTAAATGGTACAGGTGATATTGCTGGTTGTGTACGAGAAAGCATTGAAAGAAGAGTTGATTTACCAGCATTTGGATAACCAACAAAACTAAAAAAAAAATATTGTCTTTTATTATTATTATGAAAGTTATTCAAGACTTAGAACATAGATGTTCGAGTATAGGTGATGTTATGGTTAAAAAAAAACAATTTGTATTGAGATCAGAAAATAAATGAATCGCGACGATTATTGAGACTGACGAAGACAAAATGTTTATTATATCAGATAATACGGTTCTTGTATTTATTGACTTGTGATACAAAACAGATACCCAGGTATTGATATATTTTTGTTTTTCGCTTTCAATATCTTGTTTTATATTTAATTGTACATCACAAGACAAAAAAAAATATTATATGCACACTACAAAAACGACGATTACTTATGGAACTCAAAATAAACACTCACTATCAAAATAATAAGATGCTGATCACGTAGTTTATTCATGCTCTCCAGTGACGTATTGCTCCATATAAAAAAGTTTTACTCAATATTACAATGATCATTGTTCATATGATTATTTTGTTCTATGAATTTCATGTTCATTATTCAATTTTTTGATATCGATTTACAAGATCGACATTGTTTTTCATATCTGATGTTCAATAATCGATATTCAAATCTTTTCTTTTGCTTCTAACAAGGTTATCGAAAAATAATTTATTTAGAATCAAAATTTTGTATTGTTTTAGAATATACGTTCAACATTTCTGTATGACTTATAGTTTAGAGGACGTATCAAGAAGTTTAAAACAATCATTCTGGATTCGCCTAGTGCACTTTGCATGTCTATTATTTATAGAAATTGAAAAAATTGCCTTAATTGACATTATGTCTCTTACCAAAATAATCACTGTTGATAAATGTTTTGAAAAAAAAAAAACTAATTATCAGCAAACCATTTTACAGAGCAAAATCTGCTCTTTCATCTTCTGTATTTGAAATAATTTTCGTTTCTACTTTGGGTAATTTGATTTTTACTATGTCCAATTATCGAACAAAGATATCCGACAGTGATTCTGGTAGAATTACACCACGCTATTGTCATATAGGTATAAAACATTGGTCAGTCAATTACGATAGTCTGTGAAAACTAATCTGATATTAGGACTCAACATCTCAAACTGAGTTGACTTACCTGTATTTCAAATATCTTCATAGAACCTTTTTTGCCGAAAAATTTACTTATGATCCCTCCCCCCCCCCCCCTAGAGTTGGGTCAAAAAGAAATTTCATCAGAAAGTTATTTTGAGACTGGAAATCAAGTTCCAAGATTATAAAAACAATAGAACTCCAAACAACAGCTGAATAGCTAATAAAAAAATTTTTCATGAAATTTATTTTTTGTCCCAACTCTGAAGGGAGCCAAGAGTAAATTTTTCGACAAAAAAAAAGATTTTATGAAAACATTTGAAATAGAAGTCAACTCAGTTTTGGATGTTGATTTCTAATATCAGATTAGTTTTCACAGACTATTGTAATTGGCTGGCCGAGGTATTTATACAAAGTCGGAGCACATGAAAAGTACTCCCTTTCCAAAATCTTGGGTGATAGTTTGACATAGAAAAAAACAAATTTCTCGAGACAACTAATTTCAATAGTTATCAACCTCCCTCCTCTTTTCTGCAAGTTGAAAAACGAACGAACCTTTTTTGTCATATTACTTTTCGGTCGCTCTCAATGGATAGGAAATAATTTCAACTTTTTTTCTTACTAACCCAACATCAGCTAATAATTTCAAATCAAAATTAATCATTGTAGTTTCGCCAGATTGTCCTTGAAAATATGTTTTATAATTTCCTCCATCCCCACCATGTGCTACAATACATTCATCATCAATATCATTTATTTCATCTATTAATTCACCATTATCACGTATAACTTGAATACCTAATGGTACATGAATAATTAAATTTTCACCTGCTTTTGCATTTAAACATGTTTTATGACTATGTTCACCATCGGATGCTATATAACGTTTAGCTAAATTTTTTTCATAAACATTTCTTAATGTTAAATGACGTTTACCACGTACAAGTACGTGACCACCTTGTCCTCCAATGCCACCATATTTTTTTATACCATTTCCACCATGTCCACCACGAACATAAACACGAAGTTTATCAATAAATGGTAAATTTAAATGGCGGCCAAGATCTTGTTCAGCTATTTTGTATAAACAACGGGTAAAAAACATTTATATCTACAACAAAAAATAAACAATAAAACAATTCGTTCTTTTGTTATTCGAAAGAAATTAAGATTATGTTATAAGAGAAAAACAATTATTACTCTATCCTACCTGTTGAATATCTATAAATAGCAACAAATGTTTTATGTCATATGAATTCGATTGAAAGACCTTCATAAGATTTTTCATATTGAGAATTATATTCACAATTAGTTACAACTAATCATTGTCCGTAACGTAACATTCAGCATACTATCCAAATAAATATTCATGTTTAAAGTAAAAATTGATGAATAATAATAATAAAGAGAAAAGATAGATTACATTTCTTCTATAAAGTAGAGAGAAAAGAAAGCCAATCAGAAAAAAATCATTTTTATTTCGATCGTTAACGAGCGACATCATTAATACTACTACAAACTTTGTGTTTTTTTCTCTTCAACTTTAACCCTTATTATGCAAGACTATTCCTTTTTCAACAAAATAAATTATTTCTACGATGAAAATAAAGCCAGAACTTTTTATATCTATTATAAGAAAAATTCTGTAGTTCAAGTATCTATCACGTTGTTCAATTGATCTTACACATTGTAATACTCAAACACGATCTTTTTCTTTTCCAGTGTGTATGATGAACGAGAGAAGTCCCTCAACTGATTAATTATTTGTGAGTAGGAACTATGTGCATCATGTAATTTTCAGTTCGAGTCCTTAGCTCATTGCTGTTGGTATTCTTAATTGTTATGGTATTTTTTAAGTCAATGCCGTTGTTCTAATCAGAAATACTAGAAAAATCTACCGGTGTATATGAGCAGAGTAAAAAAAAACAAGTTTTTATCATAGCTGTATTTTAGGATACGAAGAACGAAATTATCTGCAGTATCTATGGAAAATTTTAAGTTGAAATTAAAAAAATTAATTTTCTTAGTGTACCGGAGAGGAACTACTGCATTGAAGTAAAAAAACATCGTAACAATAGCAATATTTCGGCAGCAATAAGCTAACAATTCGAAGTCTTGTCAGGTTATTCATAATTCATTTAAGTCTATATGAGACATAGTCTCGACTCAAAAGCGATTAATCAGTTCGAGGACTTCATTTCTCAGATTTTCATAAAAAACAAAAATTTAGATCATTATCTTTCTTAAACCATTGACCATATTTAACTATTATATTTTGCTCTGAGATACATTAAATAATCTATAATAATATAGTCAAATATTACTTACAATTTACTATGCTATTTTGTCATACTCTCTAAAATGTATTTCTTATAATAAATTTGTAGCAATTCAATAATACAAGCATCCTGGAATGAATTTTATTGTTATTCACATTAAACACATATCAAAGATATTAGTTAAACCAGATTTGACTAAAATCCATGCCAAGTCCATTAAATAATTGCGCATATATATATATATATACAACAAATACGTTGAAGACAATTATTTAAAAACAAAAAAAGACTAAGTTGGATCACCGTGTAAATGATTGGTGATACATTGGTTTGTCATAGTTGTCATTCAATTAACACAGAAACCATGAATTGGTGAAGTTTTAACTTTTGGAAATAATCACTATCAATATTTCGAACTTTATCAAGCTGCATAATACGATGCATTTTAATTGATTTTAATTGCATTATTTTCTAATTGCTCTATTGCCTCCTATTGATATCCTTTTAATTTTTAGTTTTACTGTTGAAAAACATGATGTTTAAAAATATGTTTAACAATGCATTGGATATAATGACCTACGTACATTTACATATACAAATACTAGGTTCATTGAAGAGATTATTGCTAAAGATTCATATATACGTCCATAGATATACTAGAATGATCATTATTAATAGGTTATTTTACTCGAACACGTAATATATTAAGACCAATTTGCGTTAAAGTAAAATGCTGATAAAAAACTAGCTCGCTATACAAGGTCATTTTTGGAAAAGTAGTATGAATTTCCATAATCGCAGGCTATGGATTTCTATTTTGTGGGGTTTGGGGGTGTTATTTTATCACTACTTTATAAAATACATATAAATATAATCTTTATATTTATGAAATAAACATAAATAAAATCTTAATATTTATAAAATTAATATTTTATCTATCTTATTTTGTGAATGATAAACATTTGTTTTAATTTTAATATACATTTATTTTTCAAATATCAAGAATTTCTTTATTTTTATGTTATAAAGACAAAGATTTTATTGATAATTATCCTTTATTATAAAGAAAAGTAAAAAAATGAAGTAACACCTCTGTGTGGGACAGAAAGATAGAGGAGTTTAATTTGTCGGTGTTTTGATTTACACGAGTTAATACCAATTAGTATCGCACTTCGAAGTATGGTATGTGTCAAAAGTTGGTCTAGTGTTTCACTTAATATTGTAGAAGGAATGAGGAGGAGTCCACAAAAAAAACTGAAGTTTTCAAATTAAAAATTCAGACAAAGACGTTTCACCTGTATCGTGATTAAAAAAGTTGAAAATTTGAATAATCGTATTAGAATAGAAATACTTTAATCAAGTTTCAAATATAAAAAAACTCATCAAAGATAGATTTATTTTTCAGTTTTAACGTGGGTGTTGTTCTCTGGTACGCGATTTTTTAAATTGTATATTAGCTTTGATTGATACGTTTTTTCGAACCTACGTGAATGAAGTTTTAATACTAAATTTGACAGCAACCACTTGACTTTTATCAGTTCTATAGATTTTGTATAAGAAAAGTTAATTTAGCAGCCTTGCTGTGCCCTGGCCTGAGGGCCGGACAGGACGAAAAAAAATTCTATGATTCATCTTCAGGGAAGGACAGGGCAGAGTATAAAAAAGTGCCCTATGACAGTCTCTGACATATAGAGTTCGGCGGTTCCAAAAATTACCCGGAACCGCGGTTCAGGTCCGTTTCCGGGTAGTAAAAATGAGAAAAAAGGGAGTCCTGTTCGGTTCTCGAAAAGTTACCTGGAACCGGTTGGAACCGTTAAATTAACAAAAGTATACGAAAAATTTTTGAACAATTTGAGTTTTTTCATTGCTGACATTATAAAAACTAAATATTTATTGAAAAACTATTTTTTTCAAGACATACAAGAAAAAGTAAAACAATAAGGAAACTTTAAACAAAATAACATGTTTAACATGTACTTATGCAAGTACTAGAGTTCAGCGGTTCTGAAATTTACCCAGAAGCGTGGTTCCGGTTCGGTTTCGGTTTCATTTTTTTGGAACCGCTGAACTCTACTGACATATGTACATATTATTCAAATGATAAAATTAGTACCAAAATTATTTAGAATGCTTCGAAATAGAATTATCTACTTCGATGTTACCGTATCGGTCGAATTTTTACATTATTATTTCAGTAATGTAATCATTTGTATATTTTAATGTCAAATGAGGTATGTTACTTATCATTTTTATCTGTAGAGTACAAGAATGAAAATAAAATAGATAAATGTTAGTAAAAATAATTCTTTTGTTCATGGAGTTGTAAACATATATTTGTAAGTTAAGAAGTACTAGTGTGCCATAGTACTTCTCAACTTATTATTTTTTTTCTCTTGACGCTGAGTAAATATCTAGTGATAGTTTTCTATGGCAAGTTTTAATTTCTAATTATATTACTGGGTAGGAAGAAGAGAGTTAGGTACTATCTTATATCACAGCGTTTCAGATGACTTCGTAACCTCGACCCAGGAGGGTTCCTTGTGCCTGTTATGGTGAAAGCAGAGTATTACTTGGGAAGGCCATTATATTCGTAGATCCCTGTTGTCGTTATTGTACGTCATACTTATGTTCATTGTCCTACCAGTCCGGTGTGATCCACTCTGCGTGTACCTATTTCAGACTTAGAGGGGGTCTTTCTAGTCGCGCGCATAGGCGATAATGAGCCGAGAACAACCGGAACGAGAAGTGAATAGGAATGCGAACCAGTTTATTCAGCAAGCAACAAAAAAAAAAAATTTACATTTTCTTTTTTACATTCTGAAGGCGCTGTTTATACAGTTGAAGGTGCGAATGATTTAAAGGTAGTAAAAGTTGTGCAATTTCAATAGCACGTTCATAAAATTGTCTTGCCTTCGAGTATTGTCTCATGTTTTCGTACGTGAGGCCGATAGCATGTTTTGAAATAGCCAAATGGGGATGATTCGGTGGCAGAGCTTTTTCGCAGATTTTATGTGATTTTTCATAAAATTCAAGTGCTTTCCAGTAGTCAGCCATGTTGTTATACACCAAATCGATGTTGTTGTAGGTAGGAGCCAAGGAAGGATGATCTTCGGATAGAGTTTTTCGGTAGATTTTCAGTGATGTTTTGTAAAATGATACTGATTCTTTGTATTGTCCTTGGTGATATTTCATCACTCTAAGCTCATTGTAAATATATGCTTTATGACTGTCGTCAGATGTCTGTTCTAGTAGTACGTTATATAATTGTTCGGTCTTGTCGAATTGGTCTATTTTGAGCACCAATTGATCCATTCGATACCATCCGGTGCCGCCGACCTCTTTTCGTAAATAGTTGGTTAGTTGTAGTAGTTGTTAGCCGTCATCTGAAGTAAGTTTAAGGTCGACTTCATAAAAAGGATTTTTTTATCAATTTTTCGAACTTCGCCAATTCGAAAAACTGCGTGCATTAAGAAAAGAATTTCATCTTCTTGCGCGAACTCACTTCCATCTCGGATGGAAGAAAAGGAAGTTGATGAGAGCGTAGCATCGATCATCATTAAAAAAAGAACACTGACCAGATCGATTGTTTCCAGGGCATCTTTGGCGAATCTGAGCAAAATATTTCTATCTCTACTCGTGGATAAAAAATTATTAGAAGAAATAAGTCCATCCTTGTTTTTGGCGAGTTTTTCTAAATCTGCTTTCGGTAGTTCTTGACCTCGAAAGACTGTAAAAACTTTCCCATGGTATTGACTGACCTGATTCCTGTACAATGTTTCGATTTGTCGATGTATATCACAGAGGAAGAAACCTATCCGAATGATAATGTCACCATCGAGTACTCGTAATGCTCGATTGAGCCTTTTATATGTACGCTAGAACTTGCTTCATTAATACTAATGATACTGATTGTGATACTGTCTTGATTGCAGTGATTGACAGAGATTTTCAGTTTTTCACATATCGACTTGATCGATGTATGTACACTCTAATTTTGATCTAGTTTTTAGCACAGGCTTCATGCCGTTGTTTTTTGCCACAGACGATATATATGGTTTCTAATTTTTCCATTTCATGAATATCAAGTACAAGATGTTGTCCCAGTACATCCGAGGAGATAACAAACGAGGTGTCCTCTTTGTTTTTTTGAAGATTTTGTATGCATTCTTCTGCTGTAATGCACGTGTTAACTTCATTAACAGCACCGCGCAATTGCGTGAGTGTGTTTTGGCAATCTTCATTTGCCAAATCGAAGTTACCATCAACCCAGATGACTAGGTAATTATCAGTCATACGCTGTCGTCGTTATCGATTCATTGTGAAAATAATGCTTTGAGTTTGATCGTTACTAGAGCATAATGAATAATAGATTATTGTGTGAACAAAGATCACTGTTTTCGATTTATATATCCGATATTGGCTGTTTTTTACCTAGATTTTTCGGTGACGTCAAATGTGGGTGCTTTTTTGCTGATACGTAGGGCCAAACTTTACCTAGTTTCATTTGATAATATGGTTATCAGCAACCAATAACAGAGAAAAAGCTTCGGCAACATCATTTATTTTATGGTCATTCTTTCCAATTTTCGTTTGCTGTTTTTTGTATATTGAATTTTATTGTTCCTATAAAACGCGGCTGACAATGCAAGAGAAAATAAAGAATTCACAAATAGAAGAACAAGAATTAGGCATCAAGAAAAAAGAGAAAAGGATAGAAAGTGAGCTTATCTTTATCGTAAATTTGCAGGCTAGTGAAATCTAATGTTGGAGAAGAATAAGAATGGAGACGGAGAGAAGATAAAGAAAAAATGTCTTGATAATTGTGATCATAAATCATACAGGGTAGCTTAACGAATAATACACAAATGAAAATTTAATACATTGGAGCGTGGATGTGGGTGTTTGGGTGAATGTCGATGTGAGAGTAAGAAGAACACTTACACCAGCGCATCCTCACATTCGCACAAAAAAAAATTTGGTTTGGAACCATCACATTATTTTCCATAGTATAGTTAATTCATAAAGTCTTTTTCTCGGTGATTTCTATAAATGCAAAAAGATATAATATAGCATTGGATAAAGCTGAATGGATTTCATTTACTTTTATCTATCGACATTGAATGTGCAGATTTGTAAGTGATATTGTACTCAGAAGGAGAATTCTTCGAATCTTTTATGAGCACATAGATTCTTTGCATGAAGAATTAGAATTATATATGAATAATATATTTTTTCCTCTTTGCAAAAATCTAATACAATGAAGAGAATAATTGATTATTCAAGTCAATGATGATAAACGTTACTTTTATTTTTTATTTTTTACATATAAAATATTAAGGAAAAACAAACAACATGATTCATTTATTTTATCTTTATCGTCATTCTTATTTTTCTAATTATTTAACAAAACGATCACTGTTTTACAAAAACTATGTTACTTTTGTTTGTTTCTTATTTCTTATTTCGTTTGTTTTTTCTATCATTATTACAGTATCTTTTTTGACCTCTTGATTGCACTTCAGTTCCATATTCATAGGTGATTCACAATTATTTGCAATCAATTTTTAGTTAGAATAGTTTTTCCGAAAATACAAATTTATATTTTCCGAAAACTTAAAGCCGAATCTGTATTTGGAGAAACTTATTTATTTATACTCTCTATCAAAAATACGTGATGCTCTATGCTATGTTTCGACTAGTTGAATCACATGACCACTTTTGTATGGAAGAAAAACAATATATATATATAATTTGTCAAAATTATCTTAATAGCAAATGTTCGAGCTATTCCACTCACGAAATCCTGTTAAGAATCCTTATATCGGTCTAAAACTTGAAAATACATAATTGTTATTGAAAGTTTTAGATATTATGGTTACGTACAATTCTTCTTGCTAGGTCTTCCTTGTTTATTTTCAATATTTCTTCGATAGCATCGTTTTCCCCTGTGTTGTGTGTAGATCACCAGATAGATTTTCGAACGAGCTGCAGTCCATCATATCTGATAGAATAAGCCCCACTAACTGCTATGGAACAGTACCTGACAAGTTGATGCTGGACGATATCATTTTTAGCATGCGCTGATAGAAATAGTATTTTGAATGATTGACTATTTATTAAATTCGAGAATAGCCCAGCACTACACGAAAGAAACTTTTTGATTGCCAATACTGTCTAGATGATGCACTTACGAATGAGTAACACCGAAATCAATTGTTAATTTTTTTTAAATATCAAATAGATTTATTTTCTCAATGAGATATGTCTCAAGAGTGATATAAATATGAAAATCTTTTGATGATATAAGGTTACAACGAATTTTATAACCAACTTAACAATGCTGGAAACTTGCTGGTGAACGAAAGGAATTTTATGGAAAAACGCCAAAAAAGAATAAGTCGAAAGAAAAGTAACAAAATGTAGAAGGTGAATATATCAAAAAAAGAAAACGTCGAATAGAAGGATGACCAGAAGCTAATGATTTGAACTATATCACATGCTATGCTTTGTCGTTAGTTCAACTTGCTTTCTTAAAATCTAAGATCTGTTATCATCTCTTGAGAAAGTAAAATCAACAGTCTAATATAACTGCGATGGTAGACACAGTGCCATCTCTTCTATCATCAGCTACATGTTTTGCAGTTTGGTTAGAGTATTGGATAAGCAAAACTATGTGGAAAGGTGAGAATGTCATGATCATTATTGCAATTATACTGCACTAATTAGTTGAGTAGTTCAATCGATCATTATTGATGCTAGAATTTAAGAAAGTTCAACTGATTTGATATCAGCAGATTCATATAAATAAACTGCGAATAACATTTCCATTCGATATTTTTCATTAATTCAATCGAAATTGTTATTGTTTCATTTTCGTTTTACTTCGGTGTTCAAGCATAAAATTATTGTTGACCGATTTTTAAACAAACAAATACATAGAAATCGTATACAAAACGAATGTCAGTGACTTAATGCTGTCCTAGACAGGTTGCATTCAAAAATTTTGGTTAAATTACTACTAGGTCATGAAATTTTATTTTACTCCACTTGTTCAATGAAACTTCATTGCACGCAGTGGCAGCAGGCTTATAGTCACACAAAACAATACATAAAAAGAAGGTCAAAGTTGAAAAACTGTGACTATGTAATCTTCGAATAACTTCGAAATTCATCATATTTAATCAGATTGATATCCATATGATTTGCCTCGTTTCGTTGTTTCTAAGGCCTAATAATACGATATGACGTTTGTTTTTAATTTTTTCCCTGTCTTTTATGTCAAGGTATATACCTTCAAATATTATTCTTCAATGCCACTTCAGTGTGATAATCTTGTAGCCAGCGATTACTATTGAGAAATAAAACCGATATGGCATCACTAACTTGATTTCTCGTTGTATTTTTTTTTACAAAACACATACACATAGAGAAATATACAGCAGCAAGCAAAGACAAGCGAGAGATAAGCGGTAAATACGCAATAGCAATTTAATAGCAAATAAGGTGAAGAGAGAAAGAGTACACCAATTACAAAAGCTGCAAGCACACTTATACTATACCACTATTCTGGCTTTGATTTACACGATGTGATATTTCCATTTGTTATATGGTGCCAAAAAGTACTTGCTGCTTGCCATAGCTAACTATTAAATCTGCAACTGTTAGAAACATTAGCATCAGTCGAAAATACATTATCTCTCGACTATTACTGACGTTGTCGACAACATCTGGGTCATCCATGTATACTGAAATATGAAAAAATGCACTTTTCATCATTCGTTTACATACTACAAACTAGTGACGTAACTTGAAAAAACCTTGTAGGGTAGCTGAGCCCCTCCCATTTAACCATGTATGTAGAGAAGGCTCAATGCCTTCTAAAAGGGGAGCCAAGCTCCCTCTAGCTCTCATTTGGTTACGTCACTACTAGAAATATGAAAAAGATGATATTTATAAGAGCAAACAAATTCTCTTGTCTAAAACACAACTATTCTAGATTACGTTTAAAAAAAGAAGCGAGTTTATATTTTTTTTGTTACATAACTTATCTTAATTTTATAATGCAAAATATGATATTAAGAATCTTTTCTTTCTTAGAGTACATTTCTTGTTTAACGAATCTTCGATATTGTGGCAAGCACTTTTGCTCGTTTGCAAAATCTTTTTTTTATAGGAAAGATTGTGCTTGTGAGAACGTTTTGTTTATATCCAACAGTTCTAAAATTGCTTCAAGTCGCATACTTTATCTTTAGAAAACGAGTGTCTTATTCGTTTTCTCGAAACATAAAAATATAAATTGTTTGGAAAACCTTAATTAATTGCTATACTAACCAACTCTTCACAAATAAAGGCTTCAGTTTTCGAAAATTGAACCTACTCTCTGTCGAAAAACACTCATTTAAAATAAAATGCGTTCATTTAAGAACATGGTTTTGTTGGTTTACTATGGTCTTCTCTTTATATGAAACATTTTAATCACTTCATCAAGTACTATTCTTTCAAAATGTATCATGTTACGAAATTAAAATTCTATTTTCACTTGTTATTATTAAGTGACAAGAATTTCACATACGGAAAATCTTTGTACTTAAGTTTAGGTTATCCTACCTTACAAACCTTCTCATATTTTGCAATTCGAACGAATGACAAGAGTCATCTGAAACAAATTCTTTACTTTTTCTGAAGAACACTATTATTATAATGACAAAATTTTGGTTTCTCCAGAAGCGGAATGTGTATCGAAAACGAACATGTTCGTTGGAAGTATTTTTCGCTGTCTTTGTCAGAAAAATATTCTTTTCAAAACGTTTTCACTATTAAAACAGTGAACAAACTTTAGTTAACGTAAGACGTAAATAATGCAAAGTTAGAATAAATTGTATTTTGCTTTTGTTTTTGCTAATGATTAACAGAATTCAAATAAATTAAAAAGATCATATTCGGTTCAATTAACAAAGCTTGCTATAAGTACATATAAAACCAACAAATGATTAGTTCACTCAAATTTTGTATCACTGTGATCATATAGGAATGTGTGGTTTAAAAAATATTCATTAATACTAAAAGAATGTCTGTCATCGGAAAACTTTTTCATACTCATCTCAACTATTATCTGTTCAAAAAAGTCTGTTTCTATCTCAATATAATATTGTATCATATTTTTTCATTCACTCTATGCACCTTACATGTATTATTATGTAGAATTTCTCTTGAGAAAAGACTGTCTTTGATTTTGATAGTGAAGAAACATAGAAAAAAAAAAACTTTTTTTAAAAAGACGTATTCTTCATAGAATAGAAAAAATTTCCTCTACGTAAAATTTGCCTGACTTTTGTTTATGCATTTATTGAACTTGGATACCACTTGACGATTCCTGTAAATCTTTCTTGTTCTTTTTTCATCAGACATCTCCATTGAAATATCCATGTCAGTAATATCATCATCGTGTTTTTTTTGAGTCACTGATAGTGAAAAGATGAGAAAACACAACTAGACCGAGGAGTAATCTGTTTCCACAACAGAATAAAGCATTCATTACGACGATTCTTGATGAGTTCGAATATGATCGATTCTTCACCAAAAGTATCATCTGGAACACGACTAGATGTTGGTAAATATTGTTGACGAAAAAAGCCTGAAATTAATCACCATGTTCTTTACATACCAGTTGTATGTGGTTCATAGACCAGATACATTGAATTGTATCCTTCTCTTTGAACCCATACTCTGTGATTTCCAGCTGATGAAACGGTTGTAATAGCAGACATCTGAGATATACGAGAATATTAAATATATACAGAAAGACAGTAAAATGATGGATGTAAAACATGAAAGAATTCATAAATAGAACTTGTACTCTATTAGTTGAAGAAATTCCTTATTTATTTAAGTTACCCTCAACAATCATATGAGATTCGATATTTTTAAATAGATGGCACTACCTACTAATCATACAATAAGTTCATATGGATCCGTGTCGAGAACTACGGTTTTGGTGCGCGTACGGCACAAAACAGTAATACGCATAACGACAACACACCCAGTTTGCATGCCAAGCGTGTATCTACAGCATGACAGTGATATACCTTAGAGTACATCAGTGCACTTTGATAATTGTCCTAGTGGTTCATCACTGCAAGGCAACCCTGTTTTGTGGTACCATGTCCTTTACTAGCGTGTCTTTCAATTTTACTTTCCATGGTTGTGTGGGGGTGAATAGGTACCTGTTTGGAGAGAAGAATCCGATTGGTACCTACCTCCAAAATGAGTTTCATCAAAGTTATTTTGACAGCAGCAGTAAAGTTATAAAACGACGGTGGAACTCCAAACTACAAATGACTAAACAATAAAAACATATTTTTCATGAAATTCATTTTTGACCCAATCCTGATGAGCATCCTGGGTGAATTGTTCGATGAACAAGAAACGTTTGTGAAACTGATTGAAATACAAATAACTCAACTCAGTTTGGGATAGTGATTTACAATATCACATTAGTTTTCAAATACATCATAACTTTATTATCGAAATCTATTGAATATCAGTAAAAAAAGGCTCAACAACATGGTTTGGGAACAGTCTTCAGAAGATTTCCTTGGCTAGTCGATGTTTTTATACAGTTTTGGAGCACATGAAAAGTGATATTGAACCATATGAAGATAACGTGAAACTATTTCTACCAGAGCTCACTTTCCAAAATCTTGTGTGATTGGTTGACATAGAAAAAATCAAATTTCTCGAGATAGCTAATTTCAGTAGTTATCAACTTCCCTCCTCTTTTCTGCAAGTTGAAAAACGAACGAACTTTTTTATCATATTACTTTTCGGTCACTCTCAATGAATAGGAAATAATTTAAACTTTTTTTCTTGCTAATCCAACATCAGCTAATAATTTCAAATCAAAATTAATCATTGTAGCTTCATCAGGTTGTCCTTGAAAGTATGTTGTACAAATTTCATCATCACCATTATGTGTTACAATACATTCATCATCAATATCATTTATTTCATCTATTAATTCACAATTGTCACGTCTCACTTAGATACATAGTGGTACATGAATAATTAAATTTTCACCTGCTTTTGCATTTATACATGTTTTATAAGCATGTTCATCATCGAATGCTATATAACGATTAGCTAAACTTTTTTTTTCATAAACATTTCTTAATGTTAAATGGCGTTTAACACGTACAAGTACCTAACCACCTTGTCCTCCAATACTACCATATTTTTTATTTTGTATAAACAACGAATGCAAAACATTAATGCTTACAACAACAAAAATTTCATTCGATATTTCTCACGTTGTTTAATTGACAACTCTAAACAAATTAACCTAAGTTTTTCATAATAAACTATTCTTGCTGAGCTCAGTATCTATGGTAAGTTTAAAATCGAAATTCGAAAATGAGTTTTCTTAGTGTGCCTGAGGATAAAGATAGCATTGAAGTAAAAAGCAACGTAACAATCCAATATCTCGACAGCGATAAGCAAAGGAATTGATCCTTTCTCAAATTTTTCATAACTCATTTAAGTCTATATGAGGTATATAGTTTCGATTCAGAGGCAATTAATCAGTTAGAGGACTTCATTCGTCAGAGTTTCATCAAAAACAAAACTTGAAAACATTGTCTTTCTTAAACCATGGACTACGTTTAAGTATTATATTTTGTTTTGAGATACATTACATAATCCATAATGATGTAGTCAAATATTGCTGACAATTTACTACATTACTCGAATACCAAGTTATTTTGTCATGCTCTCTAAAAGATATTGCTTATGATTCGTTTCTAGCAATTAAATAATACAAGCATCGTAGAATGAATATTATTGTTATTCGCATTAAAAAATATCAAAGATATTGATTAAATAAAAATTCACTAAATAATTAAATATATGTACATCAAATAAATTAAAGAGAATCGAAAACGAACAGAAAAACTGCCATGAGAAATCTCTTCACCAAGAAATTACGATTTTTGAAATCGTTTATGATTGTAAATAAGAGCTTCTGCACATTTTTTGCTAAATAAACAAAATATTAACAGATCTCAATAGAGAAACTTATTAATTATTTGTTAAATGTGTAGTTCAATTGAATAACTTCGAACAATCATTGAAAGAGTAATATAAAAGATNCCCCCCCGCGCCCCCCCGCCCACCCCCCCCCACCCACCCCCACACCCTCCCCCACACCCACACCCTCACCCACACCCACACCCTCACCCACACCCACACCCCTCAAGGATCCATGCATGTATCATTTCTTTTATTTTGTAAAATTTTATTAATATTTTGACGTTGATAGCACAAGAACATCATTACCAGGCACGAGACGATAAAAAAATCTAACAAATACTCTTTACTTATGGGTAATCCATCCATTCAAATAATCTCTGATAGAATATTTTATGCATTTTATCCCAAAAACTCTTGGGAACAGTTACAAGCTCCTTCGAACGATTATTGAGTACGACCTCGAACAGATGCAATCGAACTTTACTTAACTAGTGAAGTACCAATCGAATCAGATCAAAGTTGTGCAAAAATGATCATTTTGTCTGCTATTCTGATGTTCTCTATTTCAGGGCGTTATCTCCCTCAGAGACCCACATTTTTCTTAGTCATACACCATAATCTATGGTTCAGAATTCTCGTGGAACTAATTAGGAAAAGTCGTCAACTGACGTTTGAAGAATTATCGATTTGTGCTATTCATCATTAGATTTGCAGCATACACATGATACAATGGAACAAATGGAAATGCCATCAACTCGAACAGCAGGCAACTCTTCAACAAGGATTTAGTGTGAGTGATGGTATTCTTTTTGAGCTCACCCTAAGAAGGTAAAAAGGGTGTGGGTGTGGATGTGGGTGAGGTTGTGAGGTGTGGATGTAGGTATTAATCTTGTCTTGATACCGATACACCCACACAAATACTCGCCCACACCCACATTTCTCAGTATTATTCTTAACGACAGAGTATGATTCAGAACAATATATTTATAATCTTTGGAGAAATTGAGTAACCATGGTTAGTTTTATTATTGTTACAGTAAAGCTTGTATTTGGATTGTCAGGTTTTTATTTTTTATTTTCCAAGAGCAATGATACATCCTTAATATTTAAACCACAGCATAACCAAGAAGACCTTCGTTTGTAGCTTGCTCACAATTTGCATTTGGTGAAACAAAATAGTCAGAACCTAATCGACATCGATAAATGGCCACTGTTTTAACACTAGTCTGGTCGTTTGTATAGATATAACCCAATGGTCCTAGGGCATCTTGATTTTCACAATGCTGATTTACAGACGGAAAACGCCGTTGATCAGTTTTACGTTGACATTCAAAGATCAGTTTAGTATTTGGTTGGGGTTCACGAAACAATTTCCATGTTTGTTCAATTGTGTATCCGGCCTGTAATGGCCGTGTGGTTGAAATGTGACCATTTGTTTGATGATGCGCTCGTTTCAGAATAACATAGGGTAAGTTTTGGAAGCCACATGATAATTTTGATGGTGACACATCGAAACGATTGGCCAATGCCCACAGTGACCATGCTCGCTTGTAGTTTCCATTTGTGTCAACCAAACCTAAGCCGAGTCCTTGCTGTATTTCAACAATATGATCTTTCATACGATGATAAACGAATAAGTCGACATTTGGCGTAGCTAACATTATTTCAAAGGCAGCACACAATTGATCGTGTTGTTTATTCTGATCTGAATTAGGTGCTATAGAATTAATGCCATTTTCTGTCAAATAAACTTTATGTGCGGATGAAGTATTCGGATAAGTTTGCATCAACCATCCGACAAGTCGATTGATGTTTCCAAATGTAATTTTCGGCCAATCGTTCGGACCAAATTCAGCACGAAGAAGACTGGGTGGATATGGATGATAAGCTAGAGCCCATTGTCGATTTCCTAATTTGGGCACTAGTTTAGTGACAAATGTTCGACCGGACATAAACTTAGATAATTAAAAAATGCAAATTGACGAGAATAATTTGTAATCAAGCTTACAAATGGCATACTTACTGGATTAGTCGCCGAAGCATACTGATCAAAAATTGTATCGAAATGATGTTCAAGTGAAACGAGAACGGGTGCTTGAGGTTGTTCACGACGAATCTGATCATAAGCAGCAATATAAACTTGAGCGTAATGTTGAACCCATGCATCAATGTTACATGGTTTACCATTGCCACATCCAATATTGTACCATTCGGCTGCATTGACTTCATTCATAATCACAAATTCTGTTATGCGTCCTTTGCCATTTTGACCATTGTAATGCCATGCAAGGAAGCCAGCAAATCGACCGAAAGCTGCAGCATTGTCAGGTGCACAAAACGCCTGATTTGCTTGTTTACAATCAGTATTACGTTGACGGGCCCATGCTGGTGGAATGATTAGTACAGCAGTGACCATTAATTGTCGATCTGTATATGTTTTTATTATGCTATCACGTGCCGGTACAAAACAATAGTCATCGTAAGCGATTTCATTGTTCAAGCATGGTATACGTTTTTCTTGTGGTTGAAAATCGGCCCTACACGAAAATATTCTTACTATGATGATTGATAGCAAAGAAAGAAAAGATATAAGATCAAGGAGTTGTCAACTTTTGAAAACAAGAAATGGCATATCAAATGTACATTTTCAATGATTTTTTACTCTGGTAGTCAACTATTTTTTAATAGTAATTCATAAGTCTTTGATTGAAATTATTGGGAATATTTGATATACCAAAAGTTCTCGTCTGTAATATCTATAACTTTGCATATTTATTACCAAGGAGTATTGATCGCAACGCCACCTGCTCCATTGCCTGCAATATCCTCAACTTTCCACTGATCTGGTTGAATTGCTTTGATTCCATAGATTGATCGTTGGGGATAGATCCTTGGATTGCTGAGTTCGGTAGCTGATGGCCGAAATGTTTTCTTATCAGTCAACCCATCACTTATCGAAAATGCGTAGTACCAAAGCAGTACGAGATACACCGATAAATTTCTCATTTACGAAATAGAATCGTTTTCTTTTTCTTTATTATATATTTCTATGCAACAACGTTTTTATGCGAGAAAAAAATCGATATGGTATCGAAATCGTTTTTTTTTCTTGATCCATATGACACTTGTAATTGCGAATTACGCGGTCGTTTTATAATTGAATTTTCTCATCTAGTTGACTGTGGCCTACCCAGATTTTTATGCATTTTTTTTATTCTAGCAGGAGCTTAGCCATCGCACAAGTGAAGTGATTATCTAATACCAAAAACAAAACGGCCACAAACAAAAGCTTTAAAATTATTTTCTGAAGAAGCGAAATAGAACGATTTGACTGAAGTTGTGGATGTGACTCTTGGCCAATCGAGAACCTATATACCCAAATTTCAACGATTTCATTAAATGATATGCGTGAAACATGCTGTTGTTGTATCGAATAATGCAAATATTTGAGATAAAGTATATGAATTGATGTTGACAGAGACTTACAAAAAGACATCCACACCCTTTGTGATTTCTTATCCATGTTAATGGAATACAATCAGTTCCGGTAACAATAAATATGTATATGTGTACATATCATTTTGTTTACCGCATTCAATATATGAAATGAGAAGTTGCTTGTTCTACATTGATAAACCTATTGAAAATGTTACTGTGACAAAGCCTTTGCATTTTAGTGTAATTATTTGTTTTATCAATTATCATATCATCATTTTTTATTATCTTGGCATGACAAAATATCATTTTTTGTATGCTTTCGCTTCCACCTGATGCATTAAAAATCTATAATCTTGAAAGTCAATTGATTAATTGATTTCATTTGGTACATATATGTCTCGAGACATCCACAACCAGTTTTATGATCGAACAAGAAAGGTTTTATCTACTTAAATTTGTTCTCATTGAACTGTATTCTTTGTCAAACAGAATATTCGACGTAAAGCTTGTCTGGTGAAAAATTGATGAACCCAAACAATATTTCTGTTGCTTTAATCTAAACCTAGTAGTCAATACGAATATGCGAGATACGTAGTACATCCTACACATTTCCTGGACAAGCAATTTTAGATTAGCATCAGCTAGATCAGTCATGATCAACAGATAATCTCTAGACTCTAATCCAAAATCGATTCGATGCATTCGAATTGGGCAAAACAAGAAGATTGTTCAAAGATAATTAACATGCTCACTTTGGTTATATTTTCTTGAATATAAAGAGACGGAGTGTGAGTGTGGGTGTGAGTGTGGGTGTGTGGATGTGGATGTGGATGTGGGTGTGGGTGTGGATGTGGATGTGGATGTGGATGTGGGTGAAGGAAAGACTAACACCCACACTCACACCCACACCCACACCCTCCCACACCCTCGCTGAATTATTGACTATGAGTTGTAAAAGTATGCTTCACTAATTATGATGGCCGTTTATTGCTTTAGCAAATATAAATATAAAAATGCTCGTGTGATACCTTTTCATTCTATATAAAACTGATCGATCTATCATGATTGGTTTGTTCTTGCTGGCAAATGGAACGAAAAACAATCTGAAATGTGTGTTCATTCTAGTAGAAAAGAAAGAAAATTGTCTCAGATCGATCTGTGGATGAGAATGGTCTATCATGTTAGATTGAATATTCAGCAATCAATGAATTGAGCTAGATTCAATTGTCACTTTTAATAGAATATACGGTTCATGGTTTAACTTGTGTATCATTTTTTTCTTTTTATTGCTGCATTTTTGCGACATATTGAATATTATTCTCGAGTTTAGCTAAATTTGGGTGTTCTGATGGAAGTATTTGTCGATAAATCTGTAGTGATTGTTCGAAATATTGTCGACCTTCAGTCATCGCGCCTAAACTCAACTCAATTGCACCCAGATTGTTGAGTAAGGCAGCTGTTTCAGATGAATTAGGCGGAAGAACACGTTTAAAGATTTCAAATGCACGCATACTAACACTGAGTGCTTGAGAAGCATCACCAAAGTCGTAATAAATACTGGCCAGTGTCCCCAAGCTTGAGGCTATACTTACTTCATCGATGGGTACTATAGCTTCGCGTATGGCACAGGCTCGTTGGGCATAAGCAAGTGCTTCTGACAGCTCGTGTCGAGCTCGATAAGCATTTGAAATACCTATTAGGTTAGTAGCAATAGCAGCTTGATTCGGTGATTTCATAGATTCATGTAGTTTTAGTGCACGAGTATGATATTCTAAGGCTAAGTCGAATTCACGACGTTCATGATGTGCTCTGCCAATGCAAGTGAGCGTTTCAGTAGTATCGTCGTCTGTCTGAATGATAAAAGAAAACAAAAACATATGAAGACAAGTGATATTAATTTATTGTATCGTCGAACGATCGACCTCTACTAAAATAGGCTTATACTCGACTGTTTGCTAAAACGTTTTGCTTTTATCGGAGAACCGAGATGTTCATAGCAGCGTGGTACGACAATGGCAATCTCGCTTTTATGAAGATCGTAAAGTTTGATGAATTTTTAATCAATTTCAGTGTCTGCAAATGCAGTACTCCTAATCGACAGTGAACCTCGATTTTCATAGAATTTCTCGGAAGCCATCATGGCACCGTCGTAGTAGCCTTGTCCATTCCGGAACTGCGGTGAACATCTCTGTTGTAGAAGGACGTCATCGAATATGTCGAATTGATAGATATTGACTAATCTATTTCGCAATAAAGCCACCAATTCCAATTTTACATATCTTGTGAGAAAAACAGAAACTATTGGTCCTCGAGAAAATTTCAAATTAAATCACATAACTTTTGTATTTTTATCTAAACAAGAGCAAGATCGCTATTTTTTAGTCTTCTCAGTGATCTAAAAAGTCAAAGACCATGGCATTAAAATGATGAAACAGACAAAAAAATTGATGTATTTTTTAAGTCATTGATTAAAGTGAACATTTTCATCGGTTTCATTGCATGATTTTAATTAAAAATCAAATTCATTGCATTTGATTAATTAAA
This sequence comes from Rotaria sp. Silwood2, assembly GCA_905329745.1. Taxonomy (NCBI): domain Eukaryota; kingdom Metazoa; phylum Rotifera; class Eurotatoria; order Philodinida; family Philodinidae; genus Rotaria; species Rotaria sp. Silwood2. The sequence goes on along the minus strand of CAJNSZ010000729.1, from coordinate 5,699 downwards.
ATGACGTTTTTAATCAATGAATTTGAAAAACATCAATTTTTATGTTCGTTTTACCACCCGAAATGCCTTTTTTTCCATGTTTTTGACATTAAATTCACAAAAGTCCTGATTTTTTTTAACTTTTTAAGTCGCTGGGTTGATCCTGGAATTTCGCGTAAGAATACTGGTGAAAAAAAGTCAACTTGCATATGCTTCTTTTCACTAGGCAGCTCAAACAAGGACGGTCGTAAACTGTAGAAAGAAAAATACAGCGCTTGACATGGTTCAGTATTACAATCTTATTTATTCACGTCAAATATCAAGAAAAGAACAGTCGTTTATGAACGTATACGAACTTCCTGTATGTTGCTCTGGGTAATTGTAGAACGACATCCTACTGATCCTTGTATTACTGAGAATAAGAAAACGCTACGCTAGTATTCGTTCGAATTTTGTTGTCACTTACTTTTTCTTGAAGTTTGAGTGCCTGTGTATAGAAGTTAAGCGCATTGTTGTAGTCTCCTTTGTTATCAGAATATAGACGACCAATCTGAACGAGTATACGAGCTGATATAGGATGAATTCGTTGATATGCTGCTATAGCTAAATCGATTTCACCGTTCTTGGTATGATTTTCTGCTTGTAATTCATAATCAGATATTTTCGTCTTACTGAAATAAATGAATCACAAATAAAACAATTCCAGTTGTTTTCTTCTTGGTTACAATTCTCGATTATTATTTTATCATGCAATTTTTCAAAAACACATTTACCTGTCTATGATTTCAGTTGATGGAGATGATAGAGGTGATAGAGGTGAGACTTCTGGGGAACGAGGTGATAGAGATTTCAGAGGAACTAAGAGTTGTTCAAGCATTGTTTGAACAGTTTCTCCCTTATGATTATCTTTATAACTTTGTGCCAATTTCTTTCCTTCGTTAGGCGCTGCTTGCATCTTGACGATCGAGATCGTACCCCGATTGATACACATTATACGAAAAGTCATGCCAACATCGAACACAACAACTGACGTACGATTCTCTGTAGGCACTTCAGCTAAATTAACCGACGAATCGCAATCGATTTTAAACAAAACCGACGAAAGATCGGTTCGATAGCCGAGCGATGAAGCCAAATCCAAGGCGATCGTTCTTGATTTTGTACAAGTGAAAAAGCCACTAGCACACATAACTTTACCAGTATGCATTTCGAAACTATCGACTAGTTTACTTGGCAACTTCATGCCTCGATAGAGCTGAAGACTTCCAGTGCGTTTTGATTGTTGTTGTATCGATCGCGACGCATCGGCGATCAAAAATTGACAAAAATTAAGTTGTTTAGGTTGACAAGATGAAAACGCATGTTGAAGAAGATATGAAGGAAAAGGAGCTTGGATACACCAACGCTGCGCCTCTTTCGGGCGGTATGTTCGATTGAATTCATCAATAAGTCTAATCCTTCCCGAATTACTTCGATAATAGTCTCGAGCCATTTCGAGAAAGTCATTTTTGTTGTTTGTTGGCAGTTTTTTGCTTATCAACTACATAAACAAAGAGATCTTAGAAATAATTGGTATAAGACATAATTGTAATAGTCACCTCCTCTTTCCACAATTGTAACCAGAGAAATATTTTATCTTCTTCAAATACAACTGTTTCTAGTTGAATCTGTTGAAATCTATCTAAAGTCTTTTTGAGCATTTGAAGAAGTTCTTCCTGTTGAGTAAAGACACCTAGAAACTTATGATATTGGCCGTTGACAGAATTTGCATCACGATCAAATACAAATATGGCCTCAATACTATGCATGTTGTTAACTGTTGCAATCAATTTTTCATTAGCCGACGATGATATGAGAAAGATCTTGTCTTTTGAATCTTGTAATGCCTCCAAACAAGTCGATGCATCAGTGTAAGTTCGAACGTTATCATTGATTGCTCGAAGTGAACTAATAAATTTAGGCGTGGATTGTGATTGCAAATGTAACCAGATGAATATGATAGATTCACGATTTACTTGTGTGCTCAATGGAATGGATTGATTTCGAGAGAAAGCTATTTCATTATTTGATGGAGCAGATAAGGAAGATGCTATTGTCGTGCGACGACCTTCAGTGTTTTTTATCGTCAGTGTCAGATTAGAATGATGACGAAATATGCGTTGTTGACTCATTCGTTGCCTAAATAACTATGTAGAAAAACGTCTTTTCATTAATTGAGAATAATCGTGAGATCACTCAAAAGACGAAAAGATAAAAAATATGTAGCTGTCATGATACAGTAAATTTTTTTTGAAACTTGGTGATCTATCTATGATGAACCTATTTTCTATTATGAGATCTTCTTTAAGAAGGTGAGTGCCGCTAGGGACGGTTAAGAACTGCTTGAAACCCTCTCTAGAGGAGTGACCAAAGGGAGTCTTTGCCCATTCTAGACATATGGTGAGAAGAGACTAGTTTCCTACACAATTTTTTTTCTGGTTACATCACTAGATCGAACTGAGTCAATTGAAAAAATAAAACATATATTAAAAGATAATGTTATGATTAAGTTTCCATCATGAACAACAAAACGATTTCAACCTAGAGCAGAGCCCATTTGAAGTAAGAATTTCTGGAGTTGGACTTAATTGATTGATCTTCTGTGGGTAAAACCTATTCGTTCAAAATTTTATTGGCCCGTATTTGTACTCTGATCCGGTCGGGTTTAAGTGGAATCCAATGAGCGCTAACCAAGGATAGATTCAAGCTGACCCAGGTCTAATGGCTCTGCCGCCTATAGCTTTTATTGAATAAAACTTTTGGAGAAATTTAAAACAATTTTTTTAATCAAATCTATGAAAACATTTACCATCGATATTATAATGCTATATCGAGTCTTTTTCTCAAAATTCGACAGCCAGATAGTGAAATATTTAAAACGTTTTACTAATTTTAAGTGGAATTGATTCAGTTTGCTTTCTGAATAATTATTTTTATAGTAAATTGTAGTAATAACCACATATAACTTACGTCCTTTTATTTAATGATCCTTTAACTAAGAATTGACAAAATGAATCCTAACTGCTTAGTTTCATTTCAATTTCGAATATTTTCTTTTATGATTCATTCTAAGAATTTATGAATAGAACTATAATTTAAAACATTACTTAACTCAAAGGATAGAATTTAATGTGAAAAAGCTAAGCTCAATATGAAGTCTCTTTTCAATTGATATTTCGATCTGCATTTTTCTAGCAAAGATATTCAAATATATCTGCTGAATGTTTCGTTCCTTTATTTTTTGCATCAGTATATTACTAAATATTGAGTAAGTATCGCCATTTCTTTTTCTTTCTGTTTTTCAAGATCTTAAGCTTCAAAAATGTATCTCAAACGACAAAACAACTGCGAATCGTATTGTTGATCTAATATATAAAGTTTAAGATCAGCAGAAGTTTTCTTGAATATATATGAATAGTACAAGTGTAGACGTTCATAATACAAATAAAGGTTTAAGATGAAGATGCACAGTGTCGATATACTCTTTGAGTCTTTTTAATAGATGCTTGAATAGCATCTATTGGATAGGCCACCACAAGCTTCACCAACCATATTCTCTATCTTATAATATACTATTGAGCTATGTCAATGGCACATAATAGTCATGATTTAAACGCAATTGAACTTGCTCGAAACATTGACAAGTAGAAAATTACAAACAGAGGACCTTAAGTCGCACCGTGAACTAGAGAAGAGAGTGGATAAAGCTTTTAATGGCCTGTCATTAAATGTTATTCAAGCATCTATGAAAAAGACTTAGAGGGTACTTTTATTTGTATTATAAACGTCTACACTTGTACTATTAATACGTATCCAAGAAAACTTCTGTTGACCTTAAACTTTACATATTAGATCAAAAACACGATTCGCAGTCATTTTGTCATTGATAGTATCATAGTTGTAATAAACTATATTTCTCTAAGTAATCCTTGCAATATTACTTTATATCTGTATTTAACGTCAAAAGTCATGTTATTCAGATGTTTTTCATCTAAATTTCGATAGAAATAGAATAAAGATGTGTGACTATCATGTAAGAAAAATTTACTATGGTTCTTCGTATGCATATTGAAGTTGCTTCTATTACAAGAGCATCCACTACGAAAAAATATTCTGTTTTTCGATCTATACAAAACTGATGTTTCAAGTTTATTCTGTTTCATTGTTATAACAGTTTTTTTTCAGACATTTTGAATTACGTCAAAATAATCTTGAATTTCAGGAATGTAGTTCTATAAGGAGATAATTGATGACACTGAATCGAATAATGCAGGATGTCTGAAAAGTAGCTCCCTATTTTAAATCTTTTATTACTCTCAAGCAATAAAAGATATCGTAATGATATTTTCACTGTTTAAAGCATGTGCGATGGCATTTTGTTATCGATGAAGCAAGACGATTGATCGTTTGACTGTCTAGGATCAAGCATGTATTTCGGCCGAAGAATGTCTGAACATAACTCATTATGTTGAGTAGTATATTATTCTTAGGCAAAAACAGCTCTATAACAACTACATAAGCGTATGAACGATGGAGGAACCTTGGTAAAAATTTAAGACATTATATGTTACAGTATTATGTGTACTTTAAAAACAATAAAAGAGTTGCTATAGAATTTGTTCTCGTATAAGAATAATAAACTACTCAAAATAATGAGTTCTGTTCAGATTCAGACATTCTCCAGACGAAATGCGTGTTCGATCTGAGACAGTCAAACGATCAATCGTCTTGTTTCATCTACAACAAAATACCATGACAAATACTTTAAAACAGTGAAAAACTCGTTATGATATCTATTGTTGTTTGAGAGTAATAGAGAATTTAAAATAGGGAGCTCCTTTTCAGACATCCTGTAGTTAGCCTCTGTCATGAAAAAATGTTGAGATAAGTAATCGTTTTTAATTTCTTCGACCTGAAAAATAAATCTCAACGAGGAACTTGGTCTTATTGGCAGGTCGACATAATATCACGGTATGATAATTGTCACACCTAACAATTTCATTCGATTTATAATCAAAAACTGACAATAGAAAACAAGAGGCAAAACTGACTATGCTGCTGCTGCTACGAATCAGTATCTTTAGGCAAGTGCTATTGACTCATTTCTTTAAAACATATAAGTTCATCCATTACTCATTTGTTCTGTTTTTGTTTTCACTGACTATAAGGACATCGCCATAGTAAATATGAGTTACAGAGAGAAAGATTTGCTAAGGTTTCGGTTTTTTTAAACATATTCTTTTCTTTTGCTGCTTTGCTCTTAGTTTCAAATGCAGAGAGAACGAATTTCTTGAAGAAATTTTTTTTTGTTTAATCCTAGTACGTGTTGAAATCTATTGGTATACCAAATAAAAAAAAGACCCTGGCCCACCACTGTTCTTTATGGTTCATTATCCCTGTATAGAATCGTTTTCGTGCGATTCAAGACAATGCACTCATTGTCAAGAATCTCCGAAGAACTCCTCTAACACTGAAATAGACCAAGCAACAAGTATCAACTTTATGTAAATCAAAGAAAAATACTTTTTCCTATTCAATGCTCATATTAGCAGCAAAAAAGGTGAATGAAAAATGCTTTCAGAAGAACGTTTTCAACATGTTCATGATAAGCTACGTATATTGGTTATTTATCTTTTGAAAATCAATTGTCATTGGATAATTTCTATATTCATAAGGATAGT